>BQNB010035008.1:0-51184 GCA_026074375.1 Tanacetum coccineum
TATAAGAAAAAAAAACAAACTATTAAACATGAGGCCGAAAAAATAAAACCACACAAAATTCAAAAAATAAAAAATAATAATGCCTCGCAATTACGCGAAAAAAATTAACGACCCGCAGCAACGCGCGGGTAATCACGCTTGTATTCTTTTTATTGCTCACGTTTTCTATTCCTCAATATAAAAGTATCAAACACATGCTCAAACACAGCTCAACTAAAGAGAGGAACAAAATATCGGTAGTTGGCTTTGGCTCTTTTCAAGATTGCTCAATAGCCACTTCTTTTTACTTTTTGTTTTTTTTTTCTTTCAAATATTTAACATTTGTGTTGTTAAGACTAGCACTCACACTTTGACTTAACTGATTTCTTCTACTTTCTAAGTCTTACAATTTGAATGGCTTTTTCGTCAAAGGTCACACAGTCTATAGCTACCATGCATAAGAGGGATTAGATGAGTGGATCTTGGATCTTGAAGATGAAGAGGATGAGGACCTCATGGATCTAGGGTTTTGTGTGTTTTTTTTGTTTATAAGAATGTGTGTGTATTAGTGCTGGCTTTAGAAACACATGACTGACACTTGGTAATGACAAGAAGAATGAGGTGTCGTGTGTTTTGTATGAGTGAGTAAATTTGGTCGAATGAGTTCTTCTCCGGAGATAAATAACTAATGAATGAAGTGGGCTGATTAAGGGTGACTCAGCACTCACTAGTCACCTTACTAGCTCCACTCCTGCCATGCATGACTAACTGCTACACTTTTCTTTGAATGTACGTGCACAGGAGAATAGGAGATATTATGGATTATCATTTTGGTTATACCTCATAATTCATGATTATATAATTCGGTAAGAGCGACTCACACAGACACAAATATGTAATGACATTTTTTGCATGTGTCAAAAAAATGCATGATAGATCGAACGTTTGTTACTTTGTTACGTTTAAATAATTAAATTGCATCTTTCTTTCAACCGTGCTGTTGAAGCGGGTATTTTCACAGGTTTACGGATTGATGATGCTCTCACGATCTCTCATCTTTTTTATGCGGATGACGCGATTTTTATTGGCGAATGGTCTAAAGAGAATTTAAAAGCTGCTGCGAGTCTTGGATGTTCGGTGATGAAGACTTCGTTTAATTACTTGGGAATTATGGTAGGAGGGAATATGTCTTTGGTTAAATCTTGGGATGAGACGGTTCACAAGCTCACGAAAAGACTTTCCAAATGGAAGCTTAAAACTCTGTCTATAGGTGGCCGCCTCACTCTCCTTAAATCGGTTCTTGGCTCCACTCCGATTTACAACATGTCTATATTTAAGGTCCCGAAGACAGTTCTTAACAAGATGGAAAACCTTCGTAGGAATTTTTTCAATGGTATTCAAGAAGGAGATCGAAAGATTACGTGGGTTAAGTGGCATACTGTTCTCGCAGCTAAGAAATTCGGAGGCTTAGGGGTTTCTAGTTTTTTTGCCCTTAATAGAGGTCTTCTTGCGAAGTGGGTTTGGCGCTTCCTTTCACAAGATAACTCTTTATGGTGTCAGCTTATTTCTGCCATTCACGGATCAAATATTACAGATCTTTCTACTGCGTATCCTTCAACATGGAATTCTATAATCAAAGAGTTTAATTACCTCAAGGTTCAAGGCGTTGATGTTTTCTCCCATTGCAAGATTAGGATTGGTAATGGGTTGCACACTCGGTTTTGGAAGGATCTTTGGATCGGTGATTGCACTTTATCAGGTTTGTTTCCTCGTCTGTTTGCTTTAGATACAGAGAAAGATATATCGGTAGCCGGTAAACTCCAGTCCCCTCTTGTTTCTTCTTTTCGCCGTAATGTTAGAGGAGGTATTGAAGAACAACAGCTTGAGCATCTTGTAGCTTTACTCGATTCTGTTATTTTGTCCAACTCGAATGATAGATGGGTTAGTGATTTAAATGGAGACGGGGTCTTTCGTGTTAAAGACGTGAGGAATTTGTTAGATGAGTTCTTTCTTCCTAGGGCGGATATTCCTACGAGGTGGGTTAAAAATATTCCGATTAAAGTTAATATTTTTGCTTGGAAACTTGCTCTTGATCGTTTGCCTACTCGAGCGAATCTCGTCCAAAGGAATGTCGTTACTGAATCGCAGTCGTGTCCCTTGTGTGATGCGATTCTTGAAGATACTTCTCACTTATTCTTCAATTGTTCTTTGGCTAGAGATGTGACGAGATTATTATGTCGCTGGTGGAATTTGGGAGTGCAATCTTTTTCATCGTATGCAGAATGGCTCGTTTGGTTCAATTCGGTTCGTCTTGCTTCTAATTTGAAGGTTATTTTGGAAGGCGTTTTTTATGTTACGTGGTGGAGTTTGTGGAATTTCCGGAACCAATTACTTTTCGCGAGTAAAAAGCCTCGTAAAGAGTCCATTTTCGATGATATTGTTTTACGATCTTTTTGTTGGTGTAAAGCTAGAGGTAGTTCTAAGTTAAGATGGGATAGTTGGATTCAACACCCATATTTGATTTCTTTGTAATTGTCTAGCTTCTTGCTAGTGTTTCTAATAAAGTTGCCGTTCAAAAAAAAAAATCACACAAATTCAATAAACCGATACAACTATATAAGCTAATTCAAACACCCGTTTAAACTTTACACAATTGATATAAAGTATGGGTATTATGCAAAGACGTGTCTAAAGCTACTTTTATCAGTATTCGAAAAACATCCTCACTCACCTTTCACTTCAACGTCATATCAGTTTTCTCTCGTTACTTTTTTACTTTCACTCTCTCACTTTTCACACTTATCAGTCATACCACCCTCACCGGGACACCCCCCCCCCCCCCCCCCCCCCCCCCCCCCCCCCCCCCCCCCCCCCCCCCCCCCCCCCCCCCCCACCCCCCCCCCCCCCCCCCCCCCCCCCCCCCCCCCCCCCCCCCCACCCCCCCCCCCCCCCCCCCCCCCTCCACCCCCCCCCCCCAAAAATCCCTAATCAATTTTTAATAAAAACTAAAACATTTATAATTCATAAATTAAAAACGTTACAATACAAAATTTTAAAGGTGATATGGAAACTAAAACACAAATTACACAACTACATGACTCTGTAGTTCTTAATGAATTCTTCCTTCTCAACCATGCTTCAAAGCAATTCCTCCCTTAGCCAAACAATCCTGGTGCTTGCATTTCGATGTCAGCTCTAGTCAAACCTTTCATTACCTTTTCGACCGTGGTCGACAAGGGGATTATTTGGCAGCGAACCCAACCAGATTGTTTCAGCCTTATATAGTCGAATTCTATCACAAAAGCGACGAAACAAGTTCATCATTTCCTCCTCCAATGTCGCCTCCGCATCTAATTCTTCTTGAAGTTTAATAAGGATTTGTAGTTTCACGTCATTTGGTTCACTAGCCATAGTTTTTGAAATGATAGTGGGGAGAGTTTTTGAAATGCAATTGTGTTTAAAAAATAATGAGGGTAAGAGAAATTTATAGGTGGAAAACTATTCGTTCGGATATGTATCTGTTGCATGGATGTATACGTATGAATTCAAAAAAACTAAATTTGCATTCATTTAAATAAAAATACAAATTACAATAAGAAATTTTAAAAACAATACAAAAACTAATACAATATAGTCCTATTTGTTTTTTACATGCATCCAAACAAATTTAGTATTGATTTGATATTCTACTTTTGCCACCTTTCTAAACAAAACATTATACATCTCGTAACCTTTATCAGATTATGCTTTCAAAAAAGTGTGAATCAAAGCACGTTTCTCTTGGAGAATGTCATTACATTCCTTGTATGTTTTCCACAAATCATCTTTAGTTGTGCTTGAATTGTCAAATTCAACGGTTAAGTTCATAATCGCTAGATGAAGAACTTTATCATCCACAATTTGTTTTTAAACCATAGCTTTCATCGACTATATGTGAAAGCAGACAAGTCATTAAATTTTTTGGTTGATAGTAGTTGTCTTTTGGTAAAGGGTATATACAAAAAGTTGAGTTTAAAAATGTTAAAGTTCAAGAGTTATTTGAAGGTAAATAAAATGATAAAGAGGAAGATTTTTTTAATTATTAAAACAAAATATAGGGTTATATGTGATGGGGGCTAATATTGCACAAGACCCGAAAGACACTTTGAATCACTGTTGTGAGACAAAATACCCCTCCGTCACGTATGAAGGAGTGGTTTAGGGGATGTCGCGTGACCCATGCTCACCCGGTGAGCCTCCCATGCCAACCGATAAAGAATACATAAAAAAAATGTAGTTTAAGATGTTAATGAAGGATTAGAGTGTGTATCATGAACGGCGTAATAATATGCACATGGGCATGCCCGATATGCACTTGTGCGGGCTGCTAAACGCACTGGGCCAAAAACTTTGAGGGGCCTCAAATTTTGATAAAAAAAACATGTAGCATATATACTTTGTGTTGTATAAGGCCCATTAGATCTGGCCTGATATTAATTCTTAAACTTATGTAGTTATAAGCAAAGCATATAACTTCATATGATCAAGCGATGTGGGATGTCCATCTTTTTCATTTGCTTTACTGTCTATCACATATTAGTGCAACTTGATTAGAAAAAAAAACTGAATTATATTGCTATATTTTCAAAGAAGCCTTGTATGCTTCAAGTAGGTTTTCAAAAAACAAATAAAAATTTCGTTTTTAGAAGGCCTTTTTTACAATCACGGCCACAAGGCCTTCGAATGCAGACAAACTTGCAACATGGATGGTAATATATAGAATTTCTTTGTTTATTTTCGTTAAAATTGTTGGTGATTTTAGTGTCATCAACGGCCATTTAGGTAATGATAATTTACTAGAGACCAATGTAGTTTCATGTTCGGCTCGAAAACGAGTTAGGATAGTGTAGAGTGCACACTCGTTGAGTTAATATGAAAACTATCTAGACAGGAAGTTAGTTAAATTCAGTTTTAACCACTATTAACTGTCTATAACTTCCTAACTTCCTATGATATATATATAGGAAGTATTGGTCTCACAACAGATAGATGAAAAAAAACACATACAATTCCTCTAATCTTCTTGCTTTGTGATCTTTTGCCTAGAACACAAAGTATTTCTCTTCTAGTCTTATCCCGATAGAGATTTCGTGTAACCCAGGCATTTGATATGGTCGAAATACTTTATACGGAAAGTGGACTTTTACATGATTCTAGAAGATATCCATGATTATCACACACGCACACACACCCTAAGTATCTAACAAACGTATAAAGTATTTTGTTTGTGATAGTCTTGGATGAAATTTTGTGAAAGTGTTGTTAAAAGAAATGGAAAACAGATTGTTTGGAGCGGATATGAAGAGTATTGGTATTTGTTATGGTGGAATATGTCAAAGAGAAGATCCTAGCATGATCATTCTGGAAAACTATATTGGTTACCTGTGCATGATATAACCGCTATAGTTTTGCTAGAATTTATGGTCATTAGTGGTATCATAGGTTGGAGTTAACATATATGAATTGATGCCAATAATGCAATGATCAGACTAGGGGTGAGCATACCGGACCGTCGACCGGACCGGACCGGAAGACCGGACCGAACCGGACCGACCGGACCGGACCGAAGGTATTTCGGTCCGGTCCGCGGTCCGGTGTTTTGGACCAATTCGGTCCTCGGTCCGGTCGGTCCGGTCCGACCAAAAACCCGATGATAATGCGTGTAGGACCGGACCGGACCGAAGACCGACCCGGACCGGACCGACCCGGACCGGACCGTACCATTTCGGTTCCGGCCGCAGGTCTGGCAATTGGACCCATTTACAGGTTCTCGTCGGGTCATGTCTTGGCCGAGCCAGACCGGGACCGGTTTGTGACATTTGCTCACCCTTTGATCAGATAGGGGATCTACATATTCTGAGTACCGTTTTCTAGTCTCCTATTTATTCTTTTATTATTATGTTGTGCAAGTCACTAGTCCTTACTATGATTAATTGCCAAGACCCTCAATATTTGAGGAATATAAGAGGGGCTTATTAAAATAACTTTGTAAAACTTTTGAATTTACTAAATAATTCTTAAAATAATTTTGTACTCGAGCATTCTTAGAATCAACCTTAAAGTCTTACACTGATGTATATTCAACAAGATTATTATGTTTGAGCGTTTGACCTGAGATGAGTACATCATTTGATAGAATATATGGTTCTTTTGTCGCAGCCGTTGGTATCCTTGTACAATCTCCACCTATTGAACTTTCTAAGCTCATCATTAACCCTTCTTTTCTTTAGGAAGTTGTCAATATGATCTTTCTCTGTCCAAGCTTCTTAGTATTGCTTTAAACTTTCTTTCAAGTTACGAAAAGTTCTTTACTTCAAAACTTTGAGTATGAAAAGATTCTGATACATATGTAACTTGAGCTTGTGTGGTTGGTGATGTCGGTGTTGATATTGTCTTAGCTTCCCCCTAAACCAAATAATCCTTTCTTTAGTTGATTCAGAACTTTGTTTGAATGCCGCATCATGCAGTCTTAATGTATAAAGCCCAGATATTCTGAAGTTCAATTATAAACCCTTCTTGAATTTGATATCGCACACCAATGACATCAGTCCGGATGTGCGCATTTTCTCTCAGGTTTGCGATGATTATAAATTGTATCCACCAAAAGCCAACTATGACAAGGATATAACATTTATTCACCTCTCAAGTAAACGAAATGGAAACGCCTATTGTCTATTTAAGTACTAAATCGTTCTCAAGTTCTTTCTACAGAATACTGTCTGACTTAAGGAATATCATACCTATGTGGTACCTTTTTTATCAATTATTTCTACTTCTTTTAAGATATGCTTATGAGATGACCGTTTGAGGGAAGGACTTTTATTGAATTTGAAAGATAATTTTCTCTCGTTTTAAAAATTATACTCCGACACTTCCTATGGGGACTCATAATGTGCATATGGTATATTTCGTGATGTACTCTTCCACCATGTGATTGAAATTGTTGCAACCGAATGATTCACATTAAACCGGCCTAAAAATCTAATGATTGCTAACCTAAATGATAAAAGATAGCTAACTTAAAAGAAGGCCAAGGCACTATCAAGTATTCAATCTACTCCCTTACCCATTGTTGGTTTCACACGTCAGAATCAGCATTCCTTATAGCAATACATATTCGACGACTCTGTTTGAAGAATTAATAAGCTTAAATCTAGTCCGTGAGAATCAATTTCAAGGCATTTAAAACTATGAAAGTATTTCTAAGCATTCCTAAGTCTTTTACAAACTATGAGGTGTTGGCAATATTGATCGTCTGTAGTTTAAAGCCTGAATTCACTAAGTCTCAAATTACAAATAAGTCCATAAAGTTTTAAACATATGACATCTAAAGCTTGTGTAGTTAAAATCCATTAACTCGCCTTGAATTATGATCCGTCATTATTAAAAACTTTATCCGTTAATTCCGAGACTTATTTTGAAAGACCGTTTTAAAAGATTATTTGATGACGATTTCTCCCCCTCAAATAATGACATGTTTTCTATTTAAAGAGTTGTTGTCATTGTTTGAGTGGTCGAATTGTCTTTAAAAAATCTTTTTGGGATTACTGAAAACACTGATTCATTATGAAGACAACTTTTTACCAATAAAAATAAGATTTCTCTTATTTTAACACATAAGCGCACTGACACGTACACTTATGGAAACATAGAAAGCACGGGTTGTGATGCAAAGTAATCACAAGCCTTTGCATGGTCATAAAGTAGACCATGCCCGAGAATAAATTCCCGTTGAGAGGTCAAGTTTTCTTCTTGAAATACTTGCCTTTAAGATGATGACCGGGTTGCTATCTGAAATAATAGCAAGCCATATGGCATGTTTTGAAAAACATTTGAACTTTTACACGAACTTTATTTATGTCCACGTGTCTTTATTGAAAGACATTTCTAGGGACGTAAATATTATCGTTTGCAAAAGACATGCCATTGAAAAACTTCTTTTTGTATTTTTCTCATTTTTTTAATTTTCTATTTTGTTTTTTAAATGTTTTTTTAAAATGAAATATTTTTTGGTTTTTCTGGTTTATTTATTTTTCTCTTTTGTTTTTTAAAATTTTATAAAATAAAAAAAAATAAAAAAAAATCTTTTTGTGTTTTTTATGATTTTAAGTATTTTACTTAGGTACTATAATATTTATCTTCTTGTGAAGATAAAGCGCATGAAAGTACACTTTCTTTTCTTTGAGGAACGGGCATGAAGTGTTGTCTACAGACGGCCATTATCATGATAGCACGAGTGTTTGATTGAAGTACTCAAAGACCAGTGTACCTTGGTCATCATACATCAATTCTGGAACCCTTGTTTCTGATATATCTGTTTCTTTCCGAAATAAACTTGAGTCTTTTCCATTTTAGGATTGCAAAATGTACCTGCACTTAAGTTATGAGTTACCTGGCTCACTGACATTGAGTGTTTGATCGCATTTTATAAGGTTTGTGTTTTAATATTTGAACCATTTGGGAGTTCACAATCAACCTTTGTTGTGCTAGATGTGAATGTCTTTCCAGTTGGAACCCATTTAAGACCAACAGTGTTAAAATTCTACCCGTCGGTATCCACCTAAGGTAAGATCTAGGAGTGTTTGTTTTCTCATGCACAGCGGAAGACTTATTGAGAGAAAAACTATGTCCTGTAACGATCTTCCTACTAGGTTTCTGAGTATGACTCGTTGAATCTACGGGTTTGTTACTGTTTCTAGTCTTATTGGGTTGAATCTTAGCACGAGAATTCACTTCTTTTAGGAATTTTGTTATACAGGCATCATGATTTGCATTAAAGACACATTTCTGACAAGTCGAACAAACAAAGTGTTTGAAGTCCGAAAATGAACTAGGATTCCTAGAATGATCTGCTTTTTGCATAGCTTTTAGCGTTTCCTCACAACTCTTAGATGCAGGCCAATTCCTAGACTTTTGTTTATTGCTCCTAGGTTTTGGTGTACAAGCATTAGGAGTGTTGTGTGTTTTAGCAGAAGGCATTTCCCTAGGTTTAAGATTCCTATTTTTGTCTTGTGTCTTTTTCTTAGCTTCCTCTAGATAGTAATTATGAGCCATATCATTAGAACTAAATCTTGGCATGTTCTTAGAACTATTCCTAGATGAGCTAGATGCAATCATATGATTAGGTTTTGCAAAAGCAGATTCTCTTCCCTTAGGCAAATAATGTTAAGTGACTAGTTTTGACAAAAAAGTTATTCACATCAACTTAGGAGGCAAACCGTGGTTTTAAAAAATTAGGTCGTTGAGATTTAAACGCTTTCGGTTGTCTAACAACTGATTGGTTTCTGGGTGGTTGTAAAACTGGTTTTCCCAAGATTGATGGTTTTGCAAACTTAGTATCCACACTATTTTCTTTTAACTTTCTTAATTCGTTTTTCAAAGCTACATTCGCAAAAACCTTTTCCTGAATCTGAGACTTTAAATCAGCATTTTCAACAGTCTTACTATTTATTTGAGCAATCAGTGAGTCATTATGGTCTTTTGTCTGAACTTGTGTCTTTTTGATAGAATCGTAAGTATCTTTGAAGTCTTGTTTTAAAAATGCCATTTTACTTAAGCAAACTTTCTCATTATCAGCAAGTAATTTTAGAGTCCACACTATGTTCCAATTCGATATTGATTGTTTCAAGTACCTCAATTTCCTTTTTAATCTTGGCTTTATTACTTGTTTCATTTAAAATTTGACCATGTTGCCCGTTTTTTAAAACTTGATTTTGATATTTAAGTTCCATGTTAACACAATGTGCTTCCATTTTTGAAAAGTCTTTTTGAAGTTGGGCAATGGTCTTTTTGAGAGAAATATTTTCAGATTCGAGAAATTAATTTGAAAATTTAGTGGTCATGTTATCAAATGATGGATCAAGTAAAGGACATGAACCTTGACATTTTACAGCATTTTGGTCAATCTCTCATCTCCTATGACTCATATCTGTTGACTCAGGACTGGTATTTCTATCAATCTTTTCCAACAAATATGTGTCATAAATGGATTCAGATTACTCATAATGTTGTTGTTCATTAGCAAGTATATCATGTTCAGCAGTCAGTTGTACCTCAGCGATTGGCTATTTGTCATTCACGGAGTTGATATCTCCATCCTCAGCATGTGTATGTTTCCCAGATCTGCTGCTTGAAACATGGCTTTCTGATTTTGTCTCATTGTTTTCCGTAACAACCAAAGCAGCATTTAATGCTTTACTCGAATCAACCTTTCCATCTTTTGACTGCATCTGTTTTTCATTCACCCTGCTGTCATACTCTCGTTTATGCCGAGCTCTTTCATCAATGGAGTTCTTAATAGATTCCATGTGTTGGATCAATATATCACGGAACTGTCGAACCTCGGTTCGAGTGTATGCTAGAAAGAACTTGCGTATCATTAGACCATCATCATCATCGAAATAGTATCAGAAATTGATGAACTGCTGAAACTGTTTCTTGAGTACTCTAAAAGCATCCACGGATCCAGTTTCTTGAAATTCTTCTTTGTCAAGTTGCTTTTCTAGTAGATCCAAGTTTAGTAACATTAAGCCTGTGAAAGTTTGAACATCTTAATCAAAGAGTGACGCAAAAGCCCGTTCAAAACATCCCTTAACTCGTGTTCCTTTTAAGTCGGTGTTTGAAAGGGCCTTGAGGTGTGAATGAAATAGTCGAAATGATATCATGCAACTTTCCTTTGCCTTGTCTTGCATTTGTTGCAACTGATGCATCTCTCTCTCTTGAAAATTAGAATTCAAAGATTCCATTGAAATTCGATGTGTGAAATTTAAGGATCTTAAGTAGATTAAGTGATTTTGTTGTGGTTTTGACGAAACAATTAACGTTCATGGGATTTTACACATCTATGATTTAAATCGAGAAAAGAATGGAATCTTTCGCGGGATTTTACAAAATCAAGAAGAAACCGTAAAACAATAATGAATTGATGTTAAAATCGTTGTTATCGTTGAAGAACTTGAACTTTCGTTAACGATTTGTGAGCTTAAAACGATGAACGGTGCACAAATTTTGAGCTTGAGTTGATTAACGGTTGATCAAAACTTAAATAAGGACTAACGGTGCACAAACGATTCACTTTGAAGGGCTAACGGCTGATTTATATCAATTAAGGACTAATGGTGAAATGTTCATACAACTAAAGGGCTAAAAGTAAAAAATTACAAACTAAAATATAAAACTAAAGAAATATGTATAAAAAAATAAAAAATAAAAACTAAAAGTTTAAAAGTGAAAAAGGTTTGAAAGTAAAAGGTTAGAATTAAAAAGTTGTAAAGTTTAAGGACTTGTAGTAAATATTTATTAAGCTAAAGTGTAACACCCCCAAAATGGGGCGCTGCTGATTAAGATCCGGGGCCATGTTACTCAAGATCAAAGCACAATGATATTTATAAGATCGACACAAATTTTCGTTAAAGGATACATGGGATTTAAATAATAAAGATATATTACAAAAGCTTATAGCTTCTACTTGTTCTTTGTTTCATATTACATAGGAACAAATAATTCCCATAACATGAGACACATAAGTCTTTAACTGTACTATCCCAAAACATTTCATCCAATGCCTCCTTGGCATCTCGTGCCTATTGAACCTCCTGAAAACATTGCTTAAACGTCACAAAATGTTGTGAATTCCATAGGTTATGTATTTAACTTATGCAGGACCGAATGACTTCACGTGATGTTACTACATATGCAACAATCACAAAACCAGATTATTGTTTGCACTAAGCTCATGACATCCGAAGCTCAACATATAATTTGCTATTTTAGCTAGTGTTTTTGCCTGTGATTTGTGTTGTAACCGCAAATCCAAGTTCCGACTATGGTCAAGTTCGTTTTCCTAGTGATAGATAATCACCAATCGGGGAGGGTTAATCCCAATAGATCTATTTATATCATTCGCACGCTCACATATGTATTCATCAACTTCATCTATGCAAATTAAACTGTCCTGAATAATGTTCAGGAGGGTTATCGTACTTAGGCAACACACATAATCAATATACTTTCAACACTTGGTCCAATTTATAAAAAAAGCTCTTGTTCTCACCCCAAATAATAATAATTCAGGAAACTGGTAAAAAGTGGGCTATGAACTACCTTGAGTACCGATAGCCTCAATTTATCTCAGTATAAAATGTCACACAAGACGATAAATGCAACCTATTTAAATTAAGGCTGTATAAGTACTGAGTACTTTAATTAACATCGAATATAATCTTATTAGTTGTTACATCGTACTATCGTTCGGGCTATCATAAATAAAGAGGTCATGACATGACGTACGAGGAGTTTAGTCACTTTTTTAAATCGTAAATCCAACAACTCATCGATAGCCATCCGAAGAGGCCTCTTTATGAACTCCCTCGTAATATAGCACTGTGACAACCACTCAATATTTCTCATTATAGGGGGGGGCATAATAATCACGACTAAATCGTTTTTAGTAAAATAATATTTATAAGTGAAAGTTGTATAAATATACTTTTCTGTAAAAAATGACCTAGTGTTTGGTCGTTTTTAAGCCCGTTGCTCGCGTTTTTTACGTCCAGTCTTCGTAGGTAAGACGAGCGATCAAAATATTACATTTTCAAGTTCTTAAGATTCTGCGATGAATAGTAAAATTACTGTTCATAACAGCTAATTTCGTTTTAGGCTTTAATTAGCGTAAACTTATAATCGTAATAACTTATTCGTTTTAATCCCGAGTTAGGATTCTTTCGAGTACGTTTTGTTATTATAGAGGTATTATATTTATTTAAAAGATAATTCCACTGATGAAATAGTGTTTTTACTGTTCATAGTTTATAAAATTTAACTTTTATAAACTTTATCATTTATCCGAAAATGTCGTAATTTACTCGTTATAAGTTCCGTTTTAGATTCGATTTCTTGGTGTACGATCTGTAATCAATAGTTTTATCAATTATTTTAGATGTTTAAACTCAAAGTTGCTGTAATGCATAGTACCTTTTTATAAAAATAGTTTTTTTAATGTAATTTATAGTCGTAAACTCGTTTTTAAGTTTCTTTTTGTTATAGACGGTTTTTTCAAGTTTCTTATCAGTATGGAATCGTCATGAGGGTGTTAAAACTCTAAAACTTCATAACCTACTGTCAAAAATTCGTATTGGACAGCCATATGTATTCAAGTGTTTTTAAATATATGAAAACCTTGTTTTTATGTATTATTAATTAGTTAGATTTACTATAAAAAACTCTTCATCTCTAACATAATTTGACACTCGAAAGCCGTGTTGTGTGTACTTATAATAAGGTTCAATATCATCCCTAGTCCTCATAATTTCATTGTAACAAGTTTAACCCTTTTTACGTTCATTATTGTCATATGTGAAGTTTTAAGAAACATTTAAAACCTAATTAACATAAACATGTTTATACGTAATCATAAGTTAACATACTTTTATCTTTACTTTTCATGATATATTATGACATTATGAACATAAGAAAAGTGGTATAAATTGATAAACTCAAATAAAAACTCATTTTACATATTCAAAAGTCATTAGTGGTGATTATGGCTATATTTAACATGTAATACATAAAATCATAAGAAATAAAAGTATAAAGGATTTAAGAAAACCTTAGTGATGATGTAAGAGATGTGAAATAAGTTCTAAACCCGTGTTTAGATTCAAAAACAAAGCTTCCAAGCTTATAACCCTAGATTAGGTTTCCAAAACCCTAATCTTTCCTTTTCTTCTTATTACTTGCAAATGATGAACCAATGCTTCCCAACACCTTAGAATACCTTAAGTATGTTGTGTATAGGGTTGTATATACTTAGAAAATCAAAGTGTGAATTTTGTTTGGTGGCCAAAAGTTGCCGTGGGTTTTGGAGTGAGCAAGGAAGAAAGAAAATGAATTTTATGTTAAGTATAAAGAGTATGAAACTTACTCATGCATGCAAGCCTATTTATAGTATAAATATCTTGCTAACTTAACCATGGTTACTTTCTAACCCTAGGTTAAGTTAACATGACTAGTTGGTAAAGTGTGTAAGAGTTTTGTCTTTTAAATATCTAGATATTATTCAAAGATGATGACTCTTGGTCCAATCTTTAGAATTTCGGCATATTGTGTATATATGTGATGTTATATTTAATATTTTGAGTATTGGGTATAACGTGGGTATTTGTTTCTGGCGAGTAGGTTTTAGAATTCCGGTTTGCCTAAACGTATTTTTATGATGAAAAGTAAGCATTTTACGTTGCCGATAAAAATAGTATGAAACAAAGTTATATTTATCTCATAATTATTCATATAACACTTGCTTGATACAAACATTTAATCGTTTAATGCCCGTTTACATTGTATGATCATTTTCAGTTTACGCGATTTAACTTAAAGTTTACGGTTTAAGAGTAAACGCGTAAAACCCTAAAAATAAATTATGAATTTCTTAATGTCATACAATGACCTAAAATACGAGGTGTTATATAAAGGTTACAAGTGAAACAATTTAAAATCTAAAGGTTAAATATGAATATTGTTTAGAAGTTGAGGGGCTTAAAGTTTAAAATCGAATTATAATTAATAAAACACACGTTTTCCCTCCCATTTCTTATCACTTTCGTTTGAAATTTATAAATTTAACACGTTTATTCTTTTTAGCTCGCGGACTCATACGTTTATCGTCGGTGTAAAATAAATATACCACGTTGATCGAAACGATGTCACGATCACGATGGTATATGTCTTAAGCCCCGTAATTGAACGTCACACGAAACCGTAAAACCCGAAATGACTTAAATGTGTTTAGTTGTATTCATTTTAGTTGCTAATTCGGTTGACAAACGGATGTTGCGAATTCTCCTTATAAGAGTTGCCAATTCGTATGCCAAAGAAGTATTGCCAATTCGTGGAACTAAAGGAGATTGCGAATTCGTAGAGCAAAAGAGATTGCAAATTCGTGTGACACTTTGATTGCTAATTCGGTTGGTATAAAAAGTTGCGAGTTCGTACAATGAAGGAAGTTGCGAATTCGTTTGACAAAGTTATGTTGCGAATTCGAATGTTAAAGTAAGCTGCGAATTCGTGCCTTTAACAAAGACTGCTAATTCGTGTCCTCTCAAGAATTGCTAATTCGTTTCCTTAGTTGTTGCGAATTCGTGTGACACACAAAACTGCCAATTCGTGTGATTCACAAATTGCAAATTCGTGTCCTTTGTCTGTGGTCCTTGTGCTTTTGTCTTGTCCTCAAAAAGAAAACATAGATCCAACAAAATAGGAGTCTTGTTTCTTTTTTCCTTGCCACACGAAAACACCAACTCGTTGCAAGATTTTGAATCAAAGATTGTCCTTTCTTGAAACCCAACACAACAAAGGACAATAAAAAAATGATTGCAAACTAAAACAACACAAACATTTGAAAACCAAAAACAACTAAAAGTGTGCAAGTAGCCGCAACTTACTTTGTTGTTTTTCAAACCAAAACAAACATTTTTGTATTCAAATCTAAACGCACCCTTACTGTTTGAAAGCAACAGAAACTGGTTATTATTTCTATTCAAACGTGACCCTTTTCAAGAAAAAGAAACGAATGAAATTGGAAGAAATAGAAGACCAAATAACTTTTGAAAAACACGTGTAACCACAAATACTATCACAATCTACCCATTGGCTCTTGATACCAATTGAAGAAAACTCATTTCACACAATCTACCCCTTGGCTCTTGATACCAATCAAACATTTCATGACTTACTAAGTAGAGGTCGATACGAGAGAATCGGAACACAACGCCAACTTTATTCGAAAGTTCCAAAAATAGTCGTTTTCAAACGATACGTTACGCGAGAACAAGTTAATAGTCATTTTCCAAAACAATGAGGGTTCATGGGATGACATATAAAAGTCACACTCCCATCAACTGGAAAATTTCAAAATAATAGGTTGCGAAACAACATATGCGATTCAAAAGTAATGGGAAAATATTCGAACTCGAAGTCGAACAATAAATCACCCAATAGGATCGACAAACTACGACGAATCAACATCATTAAAAGATGAAAAGTAAAGTCGCGAAAAAGTTTCGAAGATAATCATATAACAACGATGTTTTCATCATGTATCAAAATGATTTTATCATATCGCATCGAAATGTTTAAAGAAATTAAACTCTTCGCAAGAAGCGAATATCAAGATATATATAATCGTACACCAAAGAACGGATTCCGTACATAATTATTACTTATACCAAGTGTCACCCACTTGTTACGCAGATAATATGCAATCAACTATACCACATAAGGCACATAAGGGATCGGGCCCCATACACCGTAATTGTTATTAATCTAAGCCTCGCTCTAAATGCCTACTAATCCTAAAACATAGCCAATGATACACGCCTCCCCCCCCCCCCCCCCCCCCCCCCCCCCCCCACCCCCCCCCCCTCGCCGTTTACTATTCTACTTATGTTCTTAACCCAAGAAAATCTATGACAACAATATTTAGATTCTTGCAATAAGATAAATAAAAATAAGTAGTCTATTGAACCTGAAAACCTATCTAAGGTTAATATAGGTTAAAGGAAATTAAAAATGTTGAATTTGCTTGCATGATTCCTTTTAATTAATTGCCTATTCCGGCGATATGCCACTCAAGCACAATTTGTGGTGAATGGGGGCGATATTAGGCACTTTAGCAGAAAACCTAGTGAGGGTCTTATGGTTCTCACATTTGGGGAAGACGCGCTAGTGAACTCGGATTTTATCTTTGATGTATGCTGAATGTCATCTTTTGTTATTGATTCTTTGTATGCATGATATTACATGTCTAAATTGTTTACGCGCCATATTAATATCGCCATATGTCTAAAAGATGATGTTAATGTAGTCTATGCTAATTTTTCACGCTAAATGCATGCTCATACGGACAACCATTTGTTTCGTGGAAAACTGGTTTTTGTAAAAATTAATAAGACTAAACTACTGAAACTTTGTTTTTTCAGTGATTAAAATCTGGACGATATGGACTCATGGTGAAGTACGGCTCATCACTAGAACGACTACAGTAGAAGTTAAGGCGGGTTGTTTTTACGTAATTCCCTAAAGTAGAAGGTTTTTATACCGCTTGCGCTGACCTTTTTCTCCGCTTTTTGCGAGTTCGATTGGGAGTTACCGTGAACCAGGAATGTCATACAGTGTCATTATTTATATGTTTTAATCACAGTGTTACAAAGTTGTTTACATGCTTCTTTGTACACATTTTGACACATTTATGTGAATACCCCTAGGAAAATTTTAAGTCTATGCCAGCCAACCGTAGAACACGTGCAATTGGTTTGAGTCTCTTGGTCAGACCAGAAAATACCCCTGGACCATACACAACCATGGTGACTTTCGTCTACTGGTAGACCTTTTGACGATCTTCACAAGTCTCGTTTGGTCGATCTAAATTCGAGTCTCTTGGGTCAGGACTGGACCCGAGGCATAAGATGATACTAAACATGCTCTCAAACATTATTACATGCTGACTAATGTTTTGACAAGTATCATAAATCTAAGAGTTGCATTAAATTGCAATTAACGCTCGACGCTTACCTCTTGCCCCACTTGTTTACATCCTGGTCAGACCTTGGGTAATAAGTGGGACTGCAAGTTGGATCTTAGTCTTAATTAGTAAATTAATTGGGTAGTTAATTCTATTAAGAATTTAATTATCGACCCCTCCACAAATCCCCCCCCCATTTTATATTACCCACCCCCCCCCCCCCCTTTTGAACTTTTATTGTTAGATGGACTACCTCAGTCCGGAAATATTCGGTATTCAGGAGTTTCATTGATGAGAAACAAAAACTCACTGGACCCAACTTCATTGATTGGTACAGACAACTACGTTTGGTACTTTCAACTGAAGACAAGGAATACTACCTTGAGCATCCTATTCCTGCTGCACCAGTTGCACAACCTGGAGAGCAAATTCCTCCTGAGGACCTTGCAGCTCATGCTGCATGGGTTAAAGGCCAAAAGGAAGTTGCTGTACTCATGTTGTTGACCATGGACCTAGATATCCAACGAAATCTAGCTCATCTTGGTGCTTATGACATGCTCCAGGAACTAAAAGCTATGTTTTCCAAACAAGCTGAACAGGAACTCCTGCAGACTGTGAGAGAATTTCACACTTGCAAGCAGGAGGAAGGTCAATCTGTTAGCACCCATGTTCTTAAGATGAAGGGCTACATTGACAACTTGGAGCGACTCGGTCAACCAGTTGGTAAAAACCTTGCAGTGAGTCTTATCTTAGTCTCTCTCAATAAGGATTTTACCAGCTTCGTGCAGAATTTTAATATGCACGGCATGGGGAAGACCGTGAATGAACTACATGCCATGCTTAAGCTGCATGAAGAATCGCTGGAAGAAAAGATGCTGATCCTGCACTTCATGCAATACGAGCGGGATGCGGTTCAGAAAAAACAAAAAGAAAAAAACGCACAAAGCTGGTAGATGGAGGTAAAGGGTTAAGGATTGAACAAGATGGGCTATGCTCATAACATTGTTCCATTTGTCCTAAACCTAAAGGACTCCTCCACCACGCGAAGAAGGTTAACCACAAAGGACGCATTTGCACGAATGTGGTGAATTTTTGGGCACTGGAGAAGGAACTGTCCGGTGTATCTCACCGAGTTGATGGAAAAGAGAAAGCTTCCTCTGGGAGCAGCACTTCAGGTATATTCAACATAGAACTCTACTCATTCCTAGTAAATCTTGGTTTATGGCCACTGGATGTGGTACTCATATTGTATTACTACTCTGGGTTCTTCGGGTAAGTGGAGCTGAACCATGCGCTTAAAGTCTGATACGTGGGGCGATGGTCATCGTGCAGCCGTTGAGACAATTTGGATACTTATCAGTTAGAGCTCCCTAGTGGATTAGTTATTGTCTTGTCAATTGTCCTTATGCTCCTTATCACTTGAGGTGTTATTTCAGTTTCGCGTTTGTTTGACGATGGATTTTATTATCGTTTTGATGTAAACAATGTTATTTAAGATTCAAAGATAATCTGTTTATTTTATGGCTGTTCCACGGGATGGCATTTTGAAATTGATATGTCATGTTCTTTTAATACAAACGATTGTTCTATGTATTGCAATTACTTAACAAGAGCCAAAATTAATTTAGACTCTTCTCTCTTGGGGCATGTCGTCTTGGACCACTATTAGCAAGAAAACGCATTGAAAAGTTGGCAACATGATGGGACTTCTCATTCTATTGACATTGAGTCATTAGGAAAATGGTTTCATGCTTGTCTGGTAAGATGGCCTTTAAAAGAAAAAACTATTCACATCAAGTGGAAAGGGCAAAGATCTACTTGGACTGATGTCACACCGTTGTATGTTGGCCCATTTTAGAATAGTGTCAAGAACTAGGAGATACGACTTCTTGTTACTTTCACTGACGATTTCAGGTCGTTATGTTATGTTTATCTTGCTAAAAACATAATAGATAAGTGTTTGAAACCTTTAAGGTATTTCAAAAAGAAGTAGAAAACCAACTCGGGAAGACCATTAAGTCACTACGTTCTAATCGTGGGGGTGAATATATGAAGTCAGAGTTTTTAGAATTCATCTAAAGGAGGCCTGGGTTCATTGCCCTTCGCTCTCCTCCCTACACGCCACAAAAACCAATGGAGTGTCCAGAGAGGAGAATTCGTAACATGCTAGACTTGGGTTTCGATCAATGTTGAGTTCAAACTACTCTACCATAGTCCTTTTGGGATTAGGCCCTTGAGTCTGATGGCTAGACATTCTAACATGAGTCTTATAAGAAGGTTGATAAGGACTCCATTCGAGATTTGGCATGGGCATGCCCCTATGCTGTCCTTTACTTAATTGAGTCTGGGGTTGTGAGGCTTTGGTTAAGCATGATATCTTTCCAAACTGCAAACTTGTACCCTTGATCTTTTAAGTGTATCTTCTTAGGGATACCCAAAGGATAACAATGGATATTCTTTTACAGCCCATCTGAGAAAAAGTGTTTGTTGCTCGGAATGTGAGTTCTTTGAGTTAAGTCAGGGGTCTGAAAGCAAGTGGGAGTGTGGACAGATCTGAAGAAATTCCAGAAGAAGATACAAATCCTTCTGTAGAACTAGCTTAAATCATGAAAGAGGATGTTCAAGAAAATTGATGAAACCTCAAAGTGATATTCATCCATCGTAGGTCCCCACAAGGACCGCCGTCCCACTGATCGTTTGTGTTTGTACATCGATACTGAGCGAACATGAGTTAGGGGATCTTGGTGAACCACGCTAACTATAGTGCTGCATTGACTGGATCCTGATCAAGTAATGGCTTGATGCGAGGAATGTGGAAATTGCAATCCATGAAAGGACAATGATGTATGGGTGTTAGTTGAGCTTCCTCCCAATGCTTAGAAACCGTTGGTAGCAAGGGCTTTTCAAGAAAAGAATGACATGGATGGTGCAGTATACATCTTCAAGGCTCGTCTTGTAGCAAGGGCTTACTCTAACCTACGGGGTTGAGTATGAAGAAAACCTTTTCTCCTGTTGCAGACATTAGAGCTTGAAGGATTCTCATAGCTATAGCCGCGTTCTATGTTATGAGTTATGGCAAATGGATGTCAAAACCGCTTCCTCAATGGGACACTTTCCGAGAAGTCTATATGGAGCTACCTGAGGGTGGGGGGGAGTTTTGTGCATTCAAAATTTCCTTACCATGTATGCAAACTTAAGCGTTCCATTTATGGACTTAAGCAAGCATCAAGGCAATGGAATAAGAGATTTGATGATGAAATCAAGAAATTCGGTTTCACTCAAAATCCTGATGAGCCATGTGTATACCTGAAAGCTAGTGGGAGTTATGTCGCTATCCTAATTCTATATGTCGATGACATATTACTCATGGGAAACAACATTCCAATGTTACAGAGTAAATTTTCCTATCTTGGAAAAAGTTTTGATATGATAGATTTTAGGGGATGCTGCATATATTCTTGGTTCAAGATCTACGTGATAGGTCAAAGCGGATAATTGTTTTTAATCAAAGGGCTTACATGAGAAAATTCTTGAGAGATTTTATATGGTATATTTCCAAGGGTGGGTAACGATCCCCAATGCAAGTAAAAGCTTAAATGGTAAGTAGAAGGTGCTTCAACGCTGCTGAGGTACAGCGCATGGCCAGAATTTTCCTACGGCTTCGGCTATAGGATCTATTATGTATGCTGTGAGATGTACTCGTCCTGATGTTGCGTTTGCACAAAACATGACAAGCCGATTTCAACAGAATCTGGGTGAAGAACACTGGACTGCTGTTAAAAATATTCTTAAGTATCTTCGCAATACTAAGGATATGTTTCTGGTATATGGAGGTAATTTGAAACGACAGCTCAGAGTTTCTTGCTACACTGATGCTGGATATCTGACGGATGCTGACAACCTAAAGTCGCAGACTGGATATGTGTTCGTTCTAAATGGAGGTGCTGTTGACTGGAAAAGTACAAAACAAAGTATTTTTGCAACCTCATACAGATGCTGAATATTATCGCTGCTTTTTGATGCATCGAAAGAGGCTGTATGGATTCGTAAATTCATTTCTGGGCTTGGCATTGTTCCCACAATTGAAGAACCCATAAGTATGTATTGTGATAATACTGGAGCCATAGCAATAGCGAAAGATGATGGAGTCACTAAAGGTGCAAGACATTTTCGCGCAAAAGTTCACTATCTTCGCGAGACCATTAAGATGGGCGATGTAAGGATAGAAAAGATTGACACAGATGATAATTTAGCTGACCCTTTCCAAAGGCTTTGGCATTCCTCTATGACATTTCCGAATGAACTAGGAATATCGGAGTGGGCCAAGCTAGGTAGTTTATGTAACTACGTGTTTGCTTAGTATTGGGGATAATTTTGGAATTGTAAGACAGTTTTTTAATTTTTCGGATGAATAATGTATTGGGATTTTGTTATCATTCATTAACAACTGTCTATTATATATTTGCATGTTTCAATCCTTGATGATTCATCATTTAAATATATCCATTGTCGGTTAACATATGGGAATATTGTTATGTAGGCAAATGTGAGTGTTGGTTATATTCTTTTGAATATTTGGCGGTTCCCACCAAATCATATGTATTCACAGGGAAGCTATATGGATACCCCAATTTCGATCATTTACTTTTGGATCCAAGTATGAGTAAAATGTCGATAAATGGTTGATAAAGATTGCTTAGACTTGAGATGCAAGCAAGTTCTGTATGTGTGGATATTCACTTTGTGATAATAGCAAGCTGTCCTGAATAAGGAGTTATACAAGCTATTTTTCGGAGTGTTGTGAAGCAGCATCCCAAAATTACTACCAAATTAAAATAAACCACATTACTTTCATCATAAACAAATTTCCAATACCATAAATAATCTCACCAATCCATTCCTAACCATTACAATACCTAATCTTTACAAAAAAATTACTCATCAATAAAAAAAAAACTCTCCCCAAAATAACCCACACATTCCATCCATTTACACACATTAAACCTTGCAATAAACCCCCCCCCCAACCAAAAACCCTATAACAACTTTAAGAAACAAAATCACTAACAAAACCACACCCCCCCCACCCTCTCATCATCATCTCAATATCTCAATCTCACCCAACAACACAACAACAAACCTATAATCCCCCAACATATTTCTTTAAATAGACCCAAATCCCCAAACAATTACATAGCACGCTCCTATTCATACACACCTACACCAATATTATTCTTTTCATATTCCTGCTCTAACGACCCCCTAATCCCGTTCTACTAACTCTACAGCTGCTCAAATGTTTTCCCACAACCGTAAAATCCACTTACTACATTTTATATACTTCACAGATTAAAAATTAAGTACCGTAAAAAGGTTTAACAAACACAAAAAACACACACTCTCCCTACTACGTGTTATAACAAAAACAATAGGCCGCGCACTTCCCCTCTGTTAAAGTTCCGAATACAGTGTATTATTGTTCGGTAAAATGGTGACTAAAAAGAAACAATGCGCAAATCACGTGGTGTCCTGTCAATGCGGACTTCCAGGATCTTCCGCATTTCCTAGTTTGGTTCACTGGCTTGGGATATACCTGTTCCTCCCACCCTCCACTCCCCACTTCCCAACCCTCCTCTCCCCCCACCTCTTCCCCCTATGTCATTCCATTACGACCAATCCAATCTCACTCCAATACATTCTTCATTTTTTCTTTTGCTCGGTATTTTTGTTTCTTGATCAACCGAATTCCACAAACATCATCAAGAGGGTTTATTGATTTTCGGTTTACATATTTAATAACCGAATTTGATTAAACAATAAAAGGTTTAAGTATTCACTCTTGTTTCTCTCCTAGCTCGACACACAAGATTGAATACAAAGTTGTTGTTTTGTTCCTGTTCGAAGAGAATAAGCCCCAAAAGGTTATTCGGGTTTTTATTGTTATTCGGGTACAAGGGTTATTCGGTTAGGGTTTATAAACCTTAATTCGGTTCTTGGTTTATTCGGTTACTAGTTCAAGGGTTTGCGTGGTAATCGGGATTGATACAAGGGTTGTTAGTTAGTGAAGTTAAGCCTAGCATAGCTTAACGTGTTCGGTTGACGTGATTGTGTGAGCAACCGTAGAGGCAATTATTTTAATTGCTTGTTTCGTTTTCTTGATCAAATTAACAAAAGGTACACGTTTCTATTTACCTTTTTATTTGTGTTAACCATATGCTATTACTAGGTCCTATCCGCTGCGTACTCGTGGCTAAACTAGTTACCTAGGTATTTAAATCCCAACAAACACCAACTCGTTGCATGATTTTGAATCAAAGATTGTCCTTTCTTGAAACCCAACACAACAAAGGACAATAAAAAAATGATTGCAAACTAAAACAACACAAACATTTGAAAACCAAAAACAACTAAAAGTGTGCAAGTAGCCGCAACTTACTTTGTTGTTTTTCAAACCAAAACAAACATTTTTGTATTCAAATCTAAACGCACCCTTACTGTTTGAAAGCAACAGAAACTGGTTATTATTTATATTCTAAGTGACCCTTTTCAATGTAAAAGAAACGGAATGCAAATTGGAAGAAATAGAGACCAAATACTTTTGAAAAACAGCTGTAACACAATATACATATCAAATCTACCCTTGGCTCTTGATACCCAATTGAAGAATTATATTTCTCACAATCTGACCCCTTGGCTTCTATCCAATCAAACATTTCATGACTTACTAAGTAGAGGTCGATACGAGAGAATCGGAACACAACGCCAACTTTATTCGAAAGTTCCAAAAATAGTCGTTTTCAAACGACACGTTACGCGAGAATAAGTTAATAGTCATTTTCCAAAACAATGAGGGTTCATGGGATGACATATAAAAGTCAACTCCATCAACTGAATTTTTCAAAATAATGGTTGGAATCTACCATATGCGATTCAAAAAAGTAATGGGAGAAAATATTTCGAACCTTCGAAGTCAAACATATATCACACAATAGGATCGGACAAACTACGACGATTCAACATCATCAAAAGATGAAAAGTAAAGTCGCGAAAAAGTTTCGAAGATAATCATATAACAATGATGTTTTCATCATATATCAAAATAATTTTTTCATATCGCATTGAACGAAATTAAACTATTCGCAAGAAGCGAATATCAATATATATATATAATTGTAAACCATAGACCGGATGTCGTATGTATATGTATATACATATACACACACACACGTATATAATTATTTCTATATTACCATTGTGTCAACACTTGTTAGCACTTAAATATGCAATCAAATATACCACATAAGGCTCATAAGAGATCGGGAACGATGCGCGCGCGGATATCGAACAACGGTGAACGACTTGTAAATTTTTTCGAAAACAGTTATAGTCCAAGCGTTGAAAAAGACCTAGTTCGCTATAACCAGTGCTCTGGATACCATTCTGTAAACCGCCAACATACGATATGCAGCGGAATACAATATTTGGGGTGCTACATCACGATATAATCACACAAGTCATAACAAACAACTATAAAAGAGATGTTTGCTAAATAAATTTCATTTATTTCGTTTGAAAAGAGTCAGAGTACAAAGGTCCCAAAACTATCGTAAAAAATTTGTTTCCACATGTCACATTACGACTTCATCTCTAAAATATTTCTATCATTTATTGACACAAGTTCAATGAGTCACCGTCCTTGATATATGCGTTCCGTCCCATCCAAGCCATCTTCAATACCTAAACCTGTGATACATACTTAAAAACGTCAACAAAACGTTGAGTGAATTCATTGAGTTTACACATAACAATTTGAATGCATATTTGGTTCCACAAAATAACCATAACATTGCTTGTAGAGCAAGTTATAAAAGTAATGAATTCCAACTAAATGAGCCCGTGTACTGAAATTTAACACATTCATCTCGTAGGATAAAATAATGTCCGAGAAGTATGCCATTTCTGCTAATTATCGAACGACAATTAATGTCCGTTACGGGTGCTCACAACTATTCAAACCCCGTGTAAGGGTTGTTCAATACCAATAGATTTATTTAATTGCATTAGCGTTTACCTACAACTAGCCAAACTAACGGTCATACTCCGTAAAGGCATTTATTAGTAGTGAATGGGAATCATATTTAAGTATGTATCAAAACATATTGCGTTCTCATTTTCATAAAACAGCAAGTATCCCCCTCGCGGATTAAAAACATTTAAAATAGTTCAAAAGCGAGGCTATGAACTCACCTTGATCGAACCCGAAGATCAAATAACCGAAACAATCACGAACTACTCGACAACGAGCTCAACCGCGACCTATAATTTATGTCGCTCGATTACTATACCATAAAGTACGATCGAATAGTGCGTGCGCCGCAACTATTGAAACTATATAGATATACATACACTTGTGATGAGAAATCCACTTGTGATGAGAAATTCACTTGCGCGTCCTAGATCCTAAACTTCACGTAATTGTGTTACGGTCATTCTTTTATTTATTTTATACGTTGCTTAATCGAAAACTTTTTATTTTTGAAAACTTTTTATTTTTAGAAAGTCACTGTTTTCAGAAAGCTACCATTTTTAATAAGTCCCGTTATCCAATTATATTTATAATAATATTTATTTATCTCGTCGAATATTCGACGCTTAATTTGGTTATCGTTTACTCGTATCGGTGTTATATATCCGAATATTTCAAAAGTTACTGTTTTTAGAATTATATCCGTTCATAAAACTCGTTAAGTCTAAATTGTTATACACGTAAAAATAATAGCATTTATTATTGTTATAAACATTCAATAAGTCTTGTATTAACCCGTTGACATTTAAAAGTCAACGTTGGACTTTACTTTACTTTGACTTTATGTATATACATATTACTAGATCTACGCTCAAAACGACATGTTATATCACATTTTCACGACTCGGACTCTAAAGAGATATTATGCAAAACGACATTCCGAAAAACTTTTTAGTTTTAGCCGAGACGCAAAACTCGACGGAAAATGACCAAAATGCCCCTGTAAGTTTGTGCAGGAACTATAATACTTTTAATAAAAATGCAGAATTTGACCTTAGGTTTTGACCCGTTATTACTCGATTTTAAAACTAGCAAGCCTAATGGCAAAGTGAAATGTCATTCCGAGCAACTTTCGTGCTTCGCCGGAAGGCCGAAACGGACTCGAAAGTGCTCAAAACGGACATTTAAAATTCTGCCAGTATGTAAATAACTATAAGAGTTGTTTAGAAAGTTTTCAAGTTTTCAAATCTTGTTTTAGCCGTAACTTCTTCGTTATGAGGACTTACAGGGCGTTCGAATTACCGAAACTCTAGTAAGAATACCATCTACCATATTTTTTAAACCCAAAATCTCGACCCTCGTTTTCCGCGCCAAAGTTTCTGCTCAGAACTTACACTTTACAAAATGCGCCAAAAACTATTTTTGACCAAAAATGATACGACCCTTGCAGATAGTATCGGGATAGTAGCACCACTTCAAGCGTGTGCGGGCTCCTTAAAAAGAGAGGAAGAAGATTTAGAGATTTATTGGCATAAACATATCTTTCATTAATGAAAACCATTCGGTATATATAGCCAAATAACCCTATCTTGTAAGACAAGATAAACATAAATCTTTTCCTAATCAAACATGTAATTAATGACTTTCCTATCTAAACATAAAGGTTTAAATACTTTCCTAAACAATTACATTATTTAAAGGATAGATTTACATGGCATAATCTTTTTGCCATGCGGGCTTGGACCGGGCTCTCTTGGATCGCTTGGGCTCTCTTGGATCGCCTGGGCTCTCTTGGACTGGGCGTAACATTCTTCTCTCCTTTAGAAATCACCTTGTCCTCAAGGTTGTAGGACGGATAAGCTTCTTGAAACTCAGACAACCATTTCCGCGTCGCCTCTTCAGGTGGTCTTCTGCTCCATTACACCAACACTTGCCGAACCGGTATGCCTTTCTGCAAAACAATTAGGGTATCACAAATTTCCAATGGCTGTTCCACGAGCTGCCCCTCATGTTCATTCTTTGACAAATTCACAACCTGTACCTCACCTTTCAACACATAGTCACGACCTGACCAACTAAACTCCATTGTCTGATTCAAGTTATCATGGGTGACCTTTCCCAGATTTTGTAACCATTTAATACCCAAAACTATATCCGGTCCTTTTCTTGGAAGCACATAAAGATCCACTTCCATGATTAAACCTTGCATGCTAAGCGTGACTTGTGAGCAAATACTTTCACACAATAATGTTTCCGCACTCCCGATATACACTTTGAAAGGCTTTGATGACTGTACGGGCAAACATATTTTTTTCACAACATCCGCCGAACAAAATTATGTGTACTACCATTATCAATTATAACATGCACAATACTTGAACCAATCATTCCTCATAACTGGAGAGAACGAGGACCCCCTTGTCCAATCAAAGAATTAAGGCTAGAGATGTTACCACTCTTAACTACATCCTCTTTTGAATCTTGTACAATGTCATCTTCATCGTCCGTCATTAACAGCAAAAACCTTCCCAGACATTTATGTCCACGTACCCACTTGTTATCACAATTATAACACAAACCCTTGTTAAGCCGTTCTTGACGTCCGGCAGGTGAAATCCATTTAATTGCTAGAGGAGGCTTAGGATTCGTATTGACGGGGGTTTGGGTTTGGATCGGCGTTGGTATCAACTTTGGTTTAGGGGTTTGAACCTCACTGGAACTTACTAACCCGCTAGATGTCGTGAGTGTTACCTGATCCTTCAATCGTACCTCAGTAACACGAGCCAAAGAAAACGCATCACCAAGAGATGCGGGTTTGGACACCAATAGTTCCCGCTGAATTGCAGGTTTAAGGCCAGAGATATAGAAAGAGATCAACAACCCTTTATAAACATTCGTGACAAGATTCATCAATTTTTCAAACTCACTTTGATATTGCGTGACCGTACCTTTTTGCAATAACTTTGATAGCGCTCCTTGAGGATCTTCATACTTACACGGCCCAAAACGGTTTTGAACACTCTCTAAGAATCCCCCTTAAGTTGTGATTAACTTGTTATGGGACATCCAACGGAACCACTCTGCCGCATCACCTTGAAGATTAACCCATCACACGTAGCCGTTGATCGACCGGTGTGTTTAAGAGTGTAAAATACTCAGTGATAGCGAATATCCAACTATCGGGATCGGGACCTAAGAATTTAGGAACATCGAGACGCATAGAATGGGGGAGAGTTAATGAGAGGTTGTCACCCCCACCTCCTCTGTGACGTGCAACCTGGATTATCTCCTTCGTCACCTATAACTCGGCCTGTAACGCCGTCATCTGTGCTTGGAACGCTTCAGATTGTTGCTTTTGAAGTGCAACATGATCCTTGAGTAATAAATGGTTTCATCCAATTCCGCCATAAAAGTTTTTTTTTTGGATGAACAGTAACAATGAACAGTAATGATGAACAGTAACGATGAACATTATCTTTTTTGGAACCTTAAATCGGAAGCCCTTAACGAGCAAACCAATGAAAGCACCAGTTAATACGACCCTTGCGGATAGTATCAGGATAGTAGCACCACTTGAAGCATGTGCGGGCTTCTTAAGAAGAGAGGAAGAAGATTTAGAGATTTATTGGCATAAACATATCTTTCATTAATGAAAACTATTTGGTATATATAGCCGAATAATCCTATCTTGTAAGACAAGATAAACACAAATCTTTTCCTAATCAAACATGTAATTAATGAATTTCCTAGATAAACATAAAGACTTAAATAATTTCCTAAAAAGCTACATTATTTAAGGGATAGATTTACATGGCATAATCTTTTTGGCATGCGGGCTTTGACCGGGCTCTCTTGGATTGCCTAGGCTCTCTTGGATCGCCTGGGCTCTCTTGGACTGGGCATAACAAAAAATTTCATTCTCGACACATCTAAAATGGTCTATAAACAATATTAAACTCGCTCAATCAACCAACAACAAATCTAACTAGACGACGCAAGATTCATCAGATTTCATCACATGCAACTATCGAAAATCAATCGAATCACAAAAATAAATACAATACTAGTAATTAGAATACTTACAAAGCTTTATCAAGCTAAATCGGACACGATTGGGTTTCGTCTTGTTTCTCCTTGTTGTTTTCCGCGGCTCAACACCACCCGAAACCGAAACCAAAGCTTTTTCATTTAAACCAACACTTCTAAAATGATAATCTAGCTATTTTAAACAACCCCTTTTAAGCCGAAACTTCTCAATCTAATTTGAAACCCAACTTCTTCAAAACTCAATGCATGTGAGATTTTATTACATGGAAACGTAGGCCTTAACATAAGGATTATCATTTTGTAACTTGATAATAATGCATGTCGAAAAATCAAGGCTTTTGGTGGTGATGTAGGGGTGGCCGGTCGTAGGTGGTGAGGAGAGGACAAAGGTGAGAAATTTTTTTAAAGAAATAAAAATGTGTATGTGTTGTTATATATATAGAGGTATAGTTTAATAATTTGCCACCTTTAGTCCATTCATCCTCATTATTCTTTCAAAATAAGTACCAAAATGTTTTATTTTGTTTTATAGTCGGCCAAAAAGCTCGGGATTACACTTTCGTGACCAAATTTATTTTCGTCACACTGAATTTGGTCTAAAATATTAAAAAAAATGTTAACTCGCGTCAAAATAAAGTTTTGACTCGGTTTCGACTAACTCGGGACGAGGACGAAAAAAATACAAATTATCATCATAAAAATAATAACGAAGCGCGTCGAAATTTCTACGATACTCAAAACGCTTATCGGTCCCGCGGTCAAACGTTTACTCGCGAAATCTTCAAAATAATATTTCTAAATTCCGTTCGTAATAAAATATGAAAATAATTATTCTCGACAATAAAATTTAAATGTCGGCGTTCGTTGACACGAATTTATAAAGTAATAATTATGACGTCGAATTTCCGATCGTCATACTCGTCGAAAAACTCGGTTTGTTACATTCCACCCACCTTAAGGGAGCGTCTACCCGGTGCTCGTCCTTTCTTACTCGTCTTAATTTTACTTGTAGTGTGGCGGTTTCCTCATTATCGAATGGCCTCACATGCCCGAACTCAAAAATCACACGATATAATTCTTGCCCTGACTATTCCGGATGGAAGGTCAACGAAACAAATTGTAATCCGTACCAACAAGATTAAAAATATAATTACAATCGTTCTTATTACAAGAGACAAAAGACGCCACAGAATATATCCGGAAAAACATAAATCGCGTCGTTTTTAAACGAAAGACTTTAAACGAAAGGTCAACCCAAATCTTAGTTTGGTGATCATTCAAACAAAACAAAACGCACACAATTACACAAAACCAAAACATACGTCACTAACCAAAATCAAAACATACGTCAACAATCGAAACCAAAATACTCATCGATATCCAAAAACCAAAACACACATGTCGCCCATCCGATCTCATTTAATAATGCCCCACCGGTTGCGAAAAATATTCCAGAATACATACAACCTCATCAAACGCATTATAGCACTAGTGCATAAAATCACATAATCATTTAAGCACATATTTGCTTATTCGTCATTTTAAAATGAGTTTATATCTCTACCTAGGCACTTTATCACCCTTGCTCATTATTACCCTTAGCAACAATCATGCTTGCTTTCTATAAGTCTTAGCAAAATAACCGTGCTTACTTATTAGGAAGCCTCAGAAATGGCCATGCTCATTACGCGGGTTCATACCCAACCGATCAATTGCTCATTATACTGGGCTTGCTAGATGGCCAAGCTTCTTGGTAATGATCTCGACTTAATCATGGATAGGTTTTAGCTAACCATAGTCATGCTTGTGGGTTAACAAGCCGTAATCGACAATGGACTATCAGGCTTGCGTACCTCTCAACCAACCTTCATCTACATTCGGGTAAGTATACTCGCCCACTCATGTCCTAAGCCACATTACAGCCACACAAAAACGACATAAGCGCTTACTACCATTCAAAATCACATAGCACACAAAGCACATCTTTCACATAATTCGGCGGTGATAATCCCGCTAAAAAAGACATATTGTCGAAAGACAAATCGAAAACAATCAAGAAAACAATTGAGCATCATGGGCTCGTTGCTCGTTTGACAAAAATCACAATTTCAACTCCAATGTTTCCGCACCGCGACTAGCATAGTCGTCTCAGTCCTAATGCATCGCATCGAATCCTAGATGACTCAACTAATCAAGTCAAGGTAATTACGCACATTCCTAATTCAATACCGTTTGGCTTAAGCGCTTAGCTACTTTAATTGTTCCTCCAGGATGGGAACGGATGTCACCATTCGGCTAGAGTCTCCAATCTTTTTGCTCCTTTTATACGCACACTAAGTCGTTACGTCAAGGAATAAGGATCACTATACCTAACCTTAAGTCAGGAGTCGCTTCGTGCCTTATTCAAATCCTCGACGATTCCAGGTACGTTTACAACTATACTACCACTACTCTCCATTTCGGGAAAAGAAGTCTTCTTTACGGCCATCAGTTGATACATCAAAGGCAACACACATCTAATGTAGGAGAAGTCTTCTCCACTTCTCATTTTCAACTTCGGGACTTACCCTCTTAGCTTCCACCCACCTTAGGAATCTTTACATCTTCAAGAAGATCCCTTCTTAGTGTCGGTAACAGGTTTACACCCTTGATAGCTCAAATTTACCATTTCTCACTAGCATACCGACCACACTTGGTATTGACACGTCTCCATAATAACCACCGATCTTCATTACCATGAACTAGACTTCACTCCTTTCTAGACGCACTCGTTCCGAACAATACCGTTGGTATTTTCCCTTCGGGACGACTCGGTCATAACGACTTGCATGAGACTCTCTCCATGCAGTCAATAAGAGTAGGGTTACTTGCATAAGAATCCGTAACAGGGGTAAATTATATTTTTTTCTCCCTCTGAAAGCTTGACCCAACCAATTATCCGAATTATCAAGCATTTAAGGGTGACGAGTTACCCGACATAGCGTGGTTCTTCCTAAATTATGCATAGTTGATCAAGTTACGCATAATTGAGGACCAAACGACATCATGTCCATCCTCGTCAAAATGTTCCTTTTTCATACGCTACACGCGTAAGTTATTTCCTCAATAAATTTTTTTAAATAAAATAAAAATAGGATTGTTTCAAAAGAAAGAAAAGAAGATAGTATCATTTCATCTTCTATTCTTATTATTTTTAAAAGAATATTATTCATATATATATATATATATATAAATTTTTTCCCTTTGAAAGAAAATTTATCTGACACCATAAGGTCAGTTTATGAAATTTGAAAACATATTTTTCCATTGTTTACACAAACAGTTTATACAACAAAATCAGTACAATTCGCCCAACGACATTTGTCCAACACACAAATTCGTTGCAATTCCACAGTTTCAAAATCATCAATCTACAAAACATCATTTAATACAGTTTGGTCAATGGTCACAACAAGATACAAAAATAATACCCACACATGGACTAGGCAAGCAAGTATCATACACATGCGAAAGATCCATCAACCGGAATCATTCCACAGTCAGGGTTAAGTCAATCTCTCAATAAGTCAAATTTCTTGAGGTAACTACGACCTCAAGCGCCACTTAAGTGAACAAAATATACATTAACTCTCCTAGAGTTCTAAATCCAAACAATGGCTAAAGAGTGCACAATCACCACGCCGGTTATAAGATAAAACTCTGAGGCAACAATAACCTCAATCCAATAAATCTAAATCTTGAAATCCTCCTACTTACTAGTTTGTAGACGATAAAAGCATGAGGTTTTTTTCTTTTGAACTTATTACTCATTCAAATTCCGGTCTCAATTTTTGACTAGTTTTGCCATTTCGGCGATATCTCATTCGTCAGGCGTCAATATGACTCCATCCGAATTCCTACATGTACCTAAGAGGTTTCTCTACCTCCTAATCTAAGTTCCTAGGTCTTAATAGACCAAAAATATTTTAAAATGTATCCAACAAGCTGCTATCCCAAAGCAGTCCACAAAGAAATTTTGAATTTTTTTTATAGTTTACGAAAATGAGCGTAATTTAAAATTTATTAATGCTTTTGATGTGAAACCAATTGGAGGTGATAGCCCTAAGAGACTTATACATGTACCTAAATTTTATTTTGAAAAGTTATTGCAAAAATATGGAGTTATACTCCTTTTCCCAACGGTATACCAGATTTGACTAGTTTTAGAAAAATGACGATATCTCACTCATACGGAAGAGTTAAAATTCTATCCAACTCACCACATGTACCTTAAACATGTACCAACATCTAAATTGGATTTCCTAGATGCCGTAGGACCAAAAATAATTCGCAATCAACCCCACAACCTGCTGGTTACAAACTGCCGTAAAATCCATTTCAAAATCCAACCAAACACCATTTTAATTCCTACAAACGCCAATACAAAGCCATACCCAATGACTTAACACTCTTTCAAACACAAAAACTCATAGATTTCTAGAATAAAACTTTTCATGACTTACTAAGTAGAGGTCGATACGAGAGAATCGGAACACAACGCCAACTTTATTCGAAAGTTCCAAAAATAGCCGTTTCCAAACGACACGTTACGCGAGAATAAGTTAATAGTCGTTTTCCAAAACAATGAGGGTTCATGGGATGACATATAAAAGTCACACTCCCATCAACTGGAAAATTTCAAAACAATAGGTTACGAAACAACATATGCGATTCAAAAGCAATGGGAAAATATTCGAACTCGGAGTCGAACAATAAATCACCCAATGGGATCGACAAACTACGACGAATCAACATCATCAAAAGATGAAAAGTAAAGTCGCGAAAAAGTTTCGAAGATAATCATATAACAACGATGTTTTCATCATGTATCAAAATGATTTTATCATATCGCATCGAAATGTTTAAAGAAATTAAACTCTTCGCAAGAAGCGAATATCAAGATATATATAATCGTACACCATAGAACGGATGCCATATATATATATATATATATATACACGTATATAATTATTACTTATACCAAGTGTCACCCACTTGTTACGCACATAATATGCAATCAAATATACCACATAAGGCACACAAGGGATCGGTAACGATGTGCGCGCGGAAAAAGACCTAGTTCGCTATAACCAGTGCTTTGGATACCATTTTGTAACACCCCCAACATACGATACACAGCGGAATACAACATTTGGGGTGCTACATTATGATACAATCACACAAGTCATAACAAACAACTATAAAAGAGATGTTTGCTAAATAAATTTCATTTATTTCGTTTGAAAAGAGTCAGAGTACAAAGGTCCCAAAACTATCGTAGAAAATTTGTTTCTACATGTCACATCACGACTTTATTTCTAAAATATTTCTATCATTTATTGACACAAGTTCAATGAGTCACCGTCCTTGATATCCGCGTTCCGTCCCATCCAAGCCATCTTTAATAACTAATCCTGGGATACATACTTAAAAACATCAACAAAACGTTGAGTAAATTCATAGAGTTTACACATAACAATTTGAACGCATATTTGGTTCCACAAAATAACCATAACATTGCTTGTAGGGCAAGTTATAAAAGTAATGAATTCGCACTAAATGAGCCCGCGTACTGAAACTTAACACATTCATCCCATAGGATAAAATAATGTCCGAGAAGTATGCCATTTCTCCTAATACGAACTACAAAATGTCCGTTACAGGGTGCTCACAACTGATTCAAACCCCGGACAGGGTTGTCAAACCCAATAGATCTATTTAATGCATTAGCGTTTACCTACAACTAGCCAACTAACGGTCACACAGTAAAAGGCATATACTCGATAGTGAATAAAATCATATTAAGTATCAAAACATATTCCGTTCTCATTTTCATAAAACAGCAAGTATCCCCCTTGCGGGTTAAAAATATTTTAAAATAGTTCAAAAGCGAGGCTATGAACTCACCTTGATCGAAGCCGAAGATCAAATAACCGAAACAATCACGAACTACTCGACAACGAGATCAACCGCGACCTATAATTTATGTCACGCTCGATTACTATACAATAAAGTACGATCGAATAGTGCGTGCGCCGCAACTATTGAAACTATACAGATATACATACACATGTGATGAGAAATCCACTTGCGCGTCCTAGATCCTAAACTTCACGTAATTGTGTTACGATCATTCTTTTATTTATTTTATACGTCGCTTAATCGAAAACTTTCTATTTTTAAAAACTTTCTATTTTTAGAAAGTCACAGTTTTCAGAAAGCTACCATTTTTAGCAAGTCCTGTTATCTAATTATATTTATAATAATATTTATTTATCTCGTCGAACATTCGACGCTTAATTTGGTTATCGTTTACTCGTATTTAACTCGTTAAGTCTAAATTGTTATACACGTAAAAATAATAGCGTTTATTATTTTTATAAACATTCAATAAGTCTTGTATTAACCCGTTGACCTTTAAAAGTCAACATTGGACTTTACTTTACTTTGACTTTATGTTTATATATTACTAGATCTGACCCGCTCAAAACGATCCGTTATATCACATTTTCACGACTCGGACTCTAAAGAGATATTATGCAAAACGACATTCCGGAAAACTTTTTAGTTTTAGCCGAGACGCGAAACTCGACGAAAAATGACCAAAATGCCCCTGTAAGTTTCTGCAGGAACTATGATATTTTTAATAAAAATGCAGAATTTGACCTTAGGTTTTGACCCGTTATTACTGGATTTTAAAACTAGCTAGCATAGAGGCAAAGTAAAACATCATTCCGAGCAACTTTCGTGCTTCGCCGGAAGGCCGAAACGGACTTGAAAGTGCTCTAAGCGGACATTTAAGATTCTACCAGTATGTAAATAACTATAAGAGCTGTTTGGAAAGTTTTCAAGTTTTCAAATCTTGTTTTCGCCGTAACTTCTTCGTTATGAGGAGTTACGGGGCGTTCGAATTATCGAAACGCTCGTAAAAATACACACTACCATATTGTTTTGAACCAAAAATCAGATTTCACAAAATCTCGACCCTTGTTTTCCGCGCCAAAGTTTCTGCTCAGAACTTACACTTTACAAAATGCGCCAAAAACTATTTTTGACCAAAAATGATACGACCCTTGCAGATAGTATCAAGATAGTTGCACCACTTCAAGCGTGTGCAGGCTCCTTAAAAAGAGAGGAAGAAGATTTAGAGATTTATTGGCATAAACATATCTTTCATTAATGAAAACCATTCGGTATATATAGCTGAATAACCCTATCTTGTAAGACAAGATAAACACAAATCTTTTCCTAATCAAACATGTAATTAATGACTTTCCTAGATAAACATAAAGACTTAAATTTCTTAAACAATGACATTATTTAAGGGATAGATTTACATGGCATAATCTTTTTGTCATGCGGGCTTGGACCGGGCTCTCTTGGATCGCCTAGGCTCTCTTGGACTAGGCGTAACATTCTTCTCTCCTTCAAAAATCACCTTGTCCTCAAGGTTGTAGGACGGATAAGCTTCTTGAAACTCAGACAATCATTTCCGCGTCGCCTCTTCAGGTGGTCTTCCGCTCTATTGCACCAACACTTGCCGAACTGGTATGCCTTTCTGCAAAACAATTAGGGTATCAAAAATTGCCAATGGCTGTTCCACGAGCTGCCCCTCATGTTCATCATTCGACAATTTCACAACCTGTTCCTCACCTTTCAACGCATAGTCACGACCTGACCAACTAAACTCCATTGTCTGATTCAAGTAATCATGGGTGACCTTTCCCAGATTTTGTAACCATTGAATACCCAAAACTATATCTGGTCCTTTCCTTGGAAGCACATAAAGATCCACTTCCATGATTAAACCTTGCATGCTAAGCGTGACTCGCGAGAAATACTTTCACATAATAATGTTTCCCCACTCTCGATATACACTTTGAAAGGCTTTGATGACTGTACGGGCAAACATATTTTTTCCACAACATCGAGCCAAACAAAATTATATGTACTACCATTATCAATTAGAACATGCGCAGTACCTGAACCAATCATTCCTCATAACTGGAGAGAACGAGGACCCCCTTGTCTAATCAAAGAATTAAGGCTAGAGATGTCACCACTCTCAACTACATCCTCTTTTGAATCTTTGACAGTGTCATCTTTATCGTCCGTCATTAACAACAAAAACTTTCCCAGACATTTTGTCTACGTACCCACTTATTATCACAATTATAACACAAACCCTTGTTAATCCGTTCTTGACGTCCGACCGGTAAAATCCATTTAATTGCTAGAGGAGGCTTAGGATTCATATTGATAGGGGTTTGGGTTTGGATCGACGCTGGTATCAACGTTGGTTTAGGGGTTTGAACCTGACTGGAACTTACTAACCCACTGGATGTCGTGAGTGTTACCAGATCCTTTAATCGCGCCTTAGTAACACGAGCCAAAGAAAACGCACCACCAAGAGATGCGGGTTTGGACACCAATAGTTCCCGCTGAATTGAGGGTTTAAGGCCAAAGATATAGAAGGAGATCAACAACCCTTCAGAAACATTTGTGACATGATTCATTAATTTTTCAAACTCACTTTGATATTGCGCGACCGTACCTTTTTTCAATAACTTCGATAGCGCTCCTTGAGGATCTTCATACTTACACGGCCCAAAACGGTTTTGAACACTCTCCAAGAATCCTCCCCATGTTGTGATTAACTTGTTACGGGACATCCAACGGAACCACTCTACCGCGTCACCTTCGAGATTAAAACCCACCACACGTAGCCGCTGATCGACCGGTGTGTTTAAGAGTGTAAAATACTCAGTGATAGCGAATATCCAACTATCCGGATCAAGAACTGAGAATTTGGGAACGTCGAGACGCATGGAATGTAGGAGGGTTAATGAGAGATTGTCACCCCTACCTCCTCCGTGACGTGCAACCTGGATTATCTCCTTCGTCACCTGTAACATGGCCTGTAACGCCGCCAACTATGCTTGGAACGCTTTAGATTGTTGCTTTTGAAGTGCAGCATGATCCTTGAGTAATAAATGCTTTCGTCCAATTCCGCCATAAAAGTTTTTTTTGGATGAACAGTAACAATGAACAGTAATGATGAACAGTGCCGATGAACATTGACGATGAACAGTGACGATGAACAGAAATGATAAACAGTGACGATGAACAGTAACTTTTTTGGAACCTTGAATCGAAAGCCCTTAACGAGCAAACCAATGAAAGCACCAGTTGATACGAAGATTTAGAGATTTATTGGCATAAACATATCTTTCATTAATGAAAACCATTCAGTATATATAGCCGAATAACCCTATCTTGTAAGACAAGATAAACACAAATCTTTTCCTAATCAAACATGTAATTAATAACTTTCCTAGATAAACATAAAGACTTAAATACTTTCCTAAAAAATGACATTATTTAAGGGATAGATTTATATGGCATAATCTTTTTGCCATGCGGGCTTGGATCGGGCTCTCTTGGATCACCTGGGCTCTCTTGGACTAGGCATAACAAAAAATTTCATTTGCGACACATCTAAAATGGTCTATAAACAATATTCAACTCGCTTAATCAACCAACAACAAAATCTAACTAGACGATGCAAGATTCATCGGATTTCATCACATGCAACTATCGAAAATCAATCGAATCACAAAAATAAATACAATACTAGTATTTAGAATACTTACAAAGCTTTATCAAGCTAAATCGGACACGATTGGGTTTCGTTTTGTTTCCCCTTGTTGTTTGTCGTGGCTCGAACACCACCCGAAACCGAAACCAAAGCTTTTTCATTTAAACCAACACTTCTAAAACGATAATCTAGCTATTTTAAACAACCCCTTTTAAGCCGAAACTTCTCAATCTAACTTAAAACCCAACTTCTTCAAAACTCAATGCATGTAGGATTTTATTACATGGAAACGTAAGCCTTAATACAAGGATTATCATTTTGTAACTTGATTATAATGCATGTCAAAAAATCAAGGGTTTTGGTAGTGATATAGGGGTGACCGGTCGTAGGTGGTGAGGAGAGGACAAAGGAGAGAAATTTTTCAAAGAAATAAAAATGTGTATGTGTTGTTATATATATATATATAGGTATTTAATTATTTGCCACATTTAGTCCCTCCATCCTCATTATTCTTTCAAAATAAGTACCAAAATGTTTTCTTTTGTTTTATAGTCGGCCAAAAAGCTCGGGATTACACTTTCGTGACCAAATTTATTTTCGCCACACTGTTAAATAAAAGTGTTAACTCACGTCAAAATAAAGTTTTGACTCGGTTTCGACCAACTCGGGACGAGGAAAAAAAATACAAATTATCATCATAAAAATAATAACGAAGTGCGTCAAAATTTCTACGATACTCAAAATGCTGAACGGTCACACGGTTAAACGTTGACTCGTGAAATGTTCAAAATAAGATTTCTAAATTCCGTTCGTAATAAAATAAGAAAATAATTATTCTCGACAATAAAATTTAAATGGCGGCGTTCGTTCACGCGAATTTATAAAGTAATAATTATGACGTCGAATTCACTATCGTCATACGCGACGAAAAACTCAGGTTGTTATAGAATTTGACCGTTACGGGAACGCCAACTTATGTTGTTTTTTTATCTATGATCAAGACGTTGTAAATAGTTATGTCTTTATCATGGTTACTGTCGGGAAAAAGTGTCTAACAACTTATATTTTAGACTTAATATATTTGTTTCGTAATTTTTATATAACAACAATTTACTTCTCTTTCCTAATGACTAGCCGCTGGTTTTACGCGAATGAGGATGTGTACGAGCGTGCATGTCTATTCCCTCGTTACGGCCATGTATGCATGTCTCGGCTGCCTCGTTGGTTTACGACTTTTGGTGAAAGTTAAAAGGTCCCTACCCTATATCATTCTTCATCCTAACCGTTGGTTAAATTTGAATGAGGATGTGATCGAACATACATGTCTATTCCGTCATTACGGCCATGTATGTGTGCTTCAGCTGCCTTGTAGGAATGGTACTTCTGGTGAAAGATTGAAGAATAATCAACCCTAAGCCTTATCTTAAAAACCCATTTTACCTTTATAAACTTGTTACTTCTTAGCTTTAGCGGTGGAGATGTGTATCCTTGCCAAGCTTATGATAGAATACTTGTCACGACATAGCAATTGAGCGAATTAGTTACATGTTACCACATAGATTAGTTGAGTGATTTGAGTATTTTCATCTTTGATTACAAGTTTAATAGCATATATAATATATAATATATATATATAGCTAAAATACCAATTACCAAGTAATATAAGAGTAGTATTCCGTTAAGAAATGAAAATCACTTTAGGAAAAGTGATGACCAAATCTTCCCGAGTCGTATCCCGACGAAGCGTGAATTGAGAATCTTGTTTAAGTTTGTGATCGTGTGATTTGAATAATTTCAAGGATTTTGATTTTGGATTCTATTTCTACTTATGAAACGCAAAAACAAATAAAGGCAAGCAAACAAATAAGGCAATTAAGATTTAAACCTAAAAACGATAACGGGAATCCTAAAGTACGACTAAATAAGCAAGCAAATTAGATTTCAATCCTACAAACTCAAATTTAATTTTTGAAAATCCTAAATGACTAAAAATAATTTTAGAAAAAAGAATTTTATTTTTTTGATTTTTATTTTATTTATTATGAATTAAAAACACTTTTAATCTAAATTAAACATTAAAAATATTAAACTATTTTTAAAAAATCTAGAAAAATTACTGAAAATATTTAAGACTAAAACTAATGAAGGAAAAATAAAACTAGAAAATAATCCCTACGGATAAGCAGTGAAAATAAGCTAATAAGCTTATTAAGCTAAACTAAAATTAATCCTTAAAACCAAAATGCCCCAAGGGTCTAACAGAAAAGACCTAAGGGCGCAAATGGTAGTGAGTGTGTGTGTGTGTTAAGGTGTGCTATAAGAAAGGGGGAGGTCACAGGTTCGACCCTTGTAGCTTCCCTTTTTGAAAAATATTATTTTTATTTTATTTCAAGACAACTAAAATATAAGCAACTTTAAAAAAAACACTTTTGACAGAACTTAAAAATAAGCTAAAAAAAGCTACTAGAAAGTGACAGTTTTGCTAATAAAGCTAATGGCATAAAGCTAACTGTTTGGACTTCTTTTAGACTCAATAAGCAACTAGATACCTAAACAAGCAAAAACAGACAAAGTCCTAAACCTAATAAGCACCTAGTACTAAAATAAGCTCACAGAATAAGCTAAAATTCATCAAAAAAGGACTAAGACAGCAGACTCTAACTCATCACGTAAAAGGATTTTAACAAACTTTAAGCTAAAGTTTAAGATTAATAAGCACTTGAAAAAAGCTAAAAAGTGTAAACAGCTTAAGTCCTATACCTAATAAGCTCAAAAGACTAGATTTGAGCAAACCAAATAAGCATAAAAGCAACTAAAGGGCACTAAGACAATGGAAATAAAAGGTGGTTTTTAAGGACTTTTGACTAAATTTTAATCTAAAAATAAGATCAAATAAGCACATGAAATAAGCTACAACCTAAAAACAGATAAATACCTATTCCTTAGGAACACATAAAAGCTGGAGTTATGCAAAGTAATTAAGAAAATAAGCTAAAAAAGAATTTGAAAATGGCAGACTACTCCTATTATTTTTGGCTTTTTGAAATTAAATTGCTACTTGTAGACACTCTTTTAAGACTCAAAAAACACTTAGACAAAGACAGATTAAAATTAGATTCCAATAAGCTAAACTTGACAAAAATTAACAAGAATTTGATTAGGATGTGATCTCAAATGAACTGCACATTAAGGACCTTTTTAAGAACACACAATAAGCTACTATTTGACTGGATTTGGACTCAAATGATTAAAAGGTTATTTCTAAGAACAAAAGACTCAAAACAGATGCATATTTAACTCAATTTGGTACTTAATAGCACAACTCAAATGCTTTTTATATCAAACCTATATTCCAACAGATTTAAGCACTTAATAAACTCGCAGACTTAGAATTTAGACAAACACAACTACAAAACTTATTAAAACCGATTCTAAACCTATTCAAACTTGCATTAGGATAGATTTAAGACTAATCAGATGAGTTTTTGAAAACCAAAAGCTCAAAGGAAGTATTAACCTTGGTTAATACTGCTTGTGCCAAACACCCCTTTAAAACTCATAAAACTCATTTTAAGCTCTGAACAGATCTCAAAAAGCCATAAAATCTAAAAACAGATTAAGCATTATGACCTATAAGGACAGATAAGCAATAACCTAACATAAATAAGCACTAATTGATAAGCTAAAGCAAATAAGCAGTTTAGACTAATAACTAGCAGTATTAACTCTAAAAACTTTAAAGCTCATTTCAAACTCCTACTAAGCTAACATTTAAACATTTTAAGATAAAATAAGACATGTTAAGCTAAGATAAGCAATTAATAAGAAGAAATAAGCAGATAAGCAGTAAGATAAGCTAAGACAGATTTGAAGCTATAAAATGAAATATGAAGAGCACCTTAATCCCAGCTCAAACAGGGATCATAAAAGCTCAAATGAGCTGATCTACAAGCTCCAGCTTGTTTAAACACAAGCTGGTATTTTCCATAAGCCTATCTTAATCTGGCTTATCATCCAAAATATAAGCTGAGGTATTTTAAGTGGATTGAGTTGATTGGCTTACCCAGTTAAGCCTTAGAGAGCTTAACTAAGTTTATACTAGCTTATTTAGATAATAAGGAGTTTATTAGCTTGTTAAGTGAGATCACAAAACATTTTAAGCTTAAATTTGCATAATAAGTGAGATAGATTTTAGAACACAGGATTAAAAAGTGAAATTGAAATTTTATTAATAAGACAAAGTTACAAGGCTTGAAAAGAAAATACAATAAGCAAAATGTTTACAATAAGCTATTGAAACTAAAGATAACATCTTCCTGTAAGTTGAGGAGGTCTCCTTATATAGTGATGAGGAGAAGGATCCAGAACACTAGGACGCTCCTTATCAACCAATCTCGGCCCTTCAATCTTGATCATTCTCCATGCAATCATTTAGAGCCCTTGGATTAAGTGCCTCGTTCCATCCACCAATAGAAATGCTTAGGATCGCCAAGTTGTCATTCTATTTACATCATTGCTTGCGTCATGTGTCAGGTGGCAGGAATAGTCTTCTAGAAGCACTTTAAGCGTGGGGAGGTGATATTGATTTACCCTGATACTCGTCCCTGTGTGTGAAAGTAAAAGAGGGAAAAAAAGAAGATCCTTAGTGAATTTGACCCGTTTTATATTTGTTTGACTTGGACTTGGAATAGGGATTGGGCCATGTTATATTCATTTTGGGCCAGAATTTAGATTGGATTCAGGATAAGGGATTTATGGTTTATGGACTTGGATTTTTTTAGCTTAGGCTTATTTTATGGACTTAGGTTTTAGGATGTGGGCTGCCCATTAAGTGGGCCCGGGTTGGTCCATAGAAGATGGGTACGCCTTCGGCTTCAGTTTTTCGCGTTCATTCTATTCTCGTGCTTGTTTTTGTTCGTATTGGCTTCGTTTTTGTCCTTTTATTTAATATCCGCACCTGCAAGACATAAATCATAAAATACATATATACAATGTATTTTTTATTTGTTTTTGGTCATTATTAGTCTTTTTAGCTCGTTTTATCAGGTAAAAGGTATGTGTAATTAAGCACATACCAAAATCTCCGATACTAAACTATTGTTGTGTCCTCACGCAATGTTAAAAATACAAACTTAGAAAACCAACAATTTCAACCATCTTAGACTAATTACCTCGAAAAGTATTTAAGTGTTCATCTAAGGGGATTAACAAATCACTAGTTTTGAAAAGCCCCCCCGTTTTACCATTTATATGCATTTATTAATATTATTCATACATATCATAACTTTAAGGATCGCGAAACAATAAACACTAAAAGGGTAAATTCATCGTCCTTAATTTTTCACGTGCCCCAAACCAAGCTTATAAACGAAATCGTTGTTAAATACTCCCTCCGTCCCATATTAAGTGTCAATTTTTGACTTTTTAAAGTCTTTTTTCTTCAACTTTGACCTTAATTATTTCTTCTTATGTTATATGATACTCAATGCAAAATATATGAATGGATAGAGTTTCGAATGTATTTTTCATTGGTATAATTTTCAGTAAGCATTATATAACATAAAGAAAAATATTTACGGTCAAAGTTTATGAAAAAAGAATTCAAAAAGTCAAAAATGGACACTTAATATGGGACGGAGGGAGTATTAATTTCTAAGAACAAAAGACTAAAAATAGATGCATATTTAACTCATTTTGGTACTTAATCACACAACTTAAATGCTTTTTATATCAAACCTATATTCCAACAGATTTAAGCACTTAATAAACTAGCAGACTTAGAATTTAGATAAACCCAACTACAAAACTTATTAACACTGATTTTAAACCTATTAAAACTTGCATTATGAAAGATTTAAGACTAATCAGATGAGTTTTTGAAAACCAAAAGCTCAAAGGCAGTATTAACTCTAAAAACTTTAAAGCTCATTTCAAACTCCTACTAAGCTAACATTTAAACATTTTAAGATAAAATAAGACATGTTAAGCTCAGATAAGCAATTAATAAGTAGAAATAAGCAGATAAGCAGTAAGATAAGCTAAGACAGATTTGAAGCTATAAAATGAAATATGAAGAGTACCTTAATCCCAACTCAAACAGGGATCATAAAAGCTTAAATGAGCTGATCTACAAGCTCTAGCTTGTTTAAACACAAGTTGTTATTGTCCATAAGCCCATCCCAATCTGGCTTATCATCCAAAATATAAGCTGAGGTATTTTAAGTGGATTTGAGTTGATTAGCTTACCCAGTTAAGCCTTAGAGAGCTTAACTGAGTTTATACTAGCTTATTTAGATAATAAGGAGCTTATTAGCTTATTAAGTGATATCACAAAACATTATAAGCTTAAATTTGCATAATAAGTGAGATATATTTCAGAACACATGATTAAAAAGTGAAATTGAAATTTTATTAATAAGAAAAAGTTACAAGGCTTGAAAAGAAAATACAATAAGCAAAACGTTTACAACTAAAGATAAGCTAAAAACTAGACATCTTCCTGTGAGTTGAGGAGGTCTCCTTATATAGTGATAAGGAGAATGATCCAGAATCCTAGGACGCTCTTCATCAACCAATCCTGGCCCTTCAATTTTGATCATTCACCACACAATCATTTAGAGCCCTTGGATTAAGTGCCTCGTTCCATCCACCAATAGAAATGCTTGGGATCGCCAAGCTGTCATTCTATTTACATCATTGCTTGCGTCATGTGTCAGGTGACAAGAATAGTCTTCTAGAAGCACTTTAAGCGTGGGGATGTGATATTGATTTACCTTGATACTCGTCCCTGTGTGTGAAAGTAAAAGAGGGAAAAAAGAAGATCCACAGTGAATTTGACGCATTTTATATTTGTTTGACTTAGACTTGGAATAGGCATTGGGCCATGTTATATTCATTTTGGGCCAAAATTTGGATTGGATTCAGGATAATGGATTTATGGTTTATGGACTTGGATTTTTTTAGCTTAGGCTTATTTTATGGACTTAAGTTTTAGGATGTGGGCTGATCCGGCCCATTAAGTGGGCCCGGGTTTGTCCATAGAAGATGGGTACGCCTTCGGCTTCGGTTTTTCGCGTTCATTTCTTTCCCATGCTTGGTTTTGTCTGTATTGGCTTTGTTTTTGTACTTTTATTTAATATCCGTACCTGCAAGACATAAATCACAAAATACACATATACAATGCATTTTTTATCTGTTTTTGGTCATTATTGGTCTTTTTAGCTTGTTTTATTAGGTAAAAGGTATGGGTAATTATGCACATACCAATCTTCCTATTTCGTGAGGTGTTTGGTTGTGTACTTGTAATAGATCAAATAAATGCTTAACGGAAAATATCCTTAGGGATACATTTTTATAAACTTCTAAACGCTACTTGAAGACAAGTAGGATTCAAGTAGGGGGATATTTGATGACATTAAATAACGTCTATTTTATATCCTCATTTATCCCATGTAATTAACCCATTTTGTATAATTATTGCAAAGAATTATTACTTAATCATTTGTATTTGAGAATTACAGTAATTATGGAGTACTTGGTGAATATTAGCAAATAATGCGCATTCTGGAGCCTAGACGAAGATATTTTGAAGATTATTGTTTTGATAACCAATACGCCATATCCATCAAGGAAGATACGGCGTATCTGTGCCTGCACTCATCAAAGACGAAGACCACATGATCAATACGCCGTATCTAGAGAAGACCAATACGCCACATTGGAGATATAGAAGGTGAATATTCTGGAAGATATCAAACTTGGTTTCTTCTCCAAGAAACACCTAATACGCCGTATCCAAGACCTTGGATATGCTGTATCGACACCGACTCCAGACCCTATAAATATAAAAATCAAAAACGAGTTTTAAGTGTGCTAAATCATATTCTCGATACCTAAACCATAAAAGTTGATTTTTAGAAGAGAAAAAGAGCAGAAGAGGTCTCGCAATGCATTCTAATCCATAGGAGACAACGTGTAATTTCTTATTCTTTTGTAATCGTTCAGTTTTTGGTATCATTCGTTAACTCGGTTAGTTTACCTTGGCTAAGCCATTACTCTTGTAGTAATTATGATGTTTGAAGGCTAATACCTTCGGGTATTAGCCATTATTATGAAGATCTGAATGTTTGGTTTTGTTTATATCTTGATTGCTTAATTTATTGTTGATTTATTGATTATGTTTATCACATGATACTTGTTTACGTACTTAAGTATGCTACCTATCACTCAACTAGGTCTAGTCCTACATATTTAATGCTCTGCAACTTTGGTATTCTTTGGGCGTCGGCTAAGAGTCCGAGATAGCTCTCCATATAGTAATGCGTATAGGTGGAACAAATAGGATCACTAATAACGTCCTGCTTGTCTCGATTGAACTGGTTGTACCATAGAAGGTGGTGGCTTAGTACTAACTAATAACGTTCTGATCATTGGTATAGTTTGGATTGTAGACTACCACCTAACATAAGTTACCGTTAAGCAGTAAGTGGGTAAAGTCCCCATGAGCTAGGGTTTAACAAGATCTCCATTGCTTTAATCCCTAAGATAGATTATAATCAGCAAATAAGGATGCTTTATGCGGATGCTTTAATTATGACAGAATTAATGTGTCTAGGTCTTAGGAAGAAGTCCTGTCTAAGTCTAAGAATGATATGCCACTTCGAGATAAGTAATCATTGCACTGAATAAACAAACCAACTTCTAATCAGATTAATGATGGCTAATACAAGTTTCTATCATAAGGCTTGATCGCTCTTTTATCTTTTGTTAATTTGCTTGCGTGGGTTAAAGTCTCTTGAATTGATTATAGTCACCACTAAACTCGTGCCAGCTTCTTAGGCTGAAAACCCCCCATTTACCTGTTAGAATTAAGATTAGAACTAACATAGGATTAACATAGGATTAACTTAGATTAGATAACCAAAATATTAATAAATTGAGAGATTTAACCTCGCTTCAAGTGTTTGACACTCTACTTACCACGAATCTACCACCGACCGGGTACACTGCCCGTTAAAGTGTTGTTTTTGGTTAAGTCGGCAAAACATAAATTTAAAACTTGAATCATAAAAATATATACCACACAACAACACATCACGTACATTAAAACGTGTATATACTTATAATTTATACACCTAACCTAGGTAACTTAGGATTTACTAAGTAAATTGCTGGAACATATTTTGATTTTTTATCGTCTATTTATTTACTTTTTATTGGCTTTACTTACTTATTTTATTAAACTTAGGATTTACTATATATACTTCGGTGTATTTTCTTCGAGTCTAATTTGCCAACCACCACTCAAACAGTAATACTAAAGACAATGATACAAAACACTTTTGAAAACTCATATGCATCAATTTCAAATACACATTACAATTATATTTTTTGAGTCGGACACAAATTGCTAGGTTGTGACTGGACGCCGTTGCACGTTGTTGTTTGACCATCTTATTCTCAGCTACTATTCATCTTTGTTTAAGGTGAGTTCTCGTAGCCCCACTTTCAAGCTATTTTTCTTAGGGGAAAATGATACCCAAATCTATTTCAAACTGTTTTAATTATGTGCTAAACTATTACTCTGTTTTTGGACAATGCTATGTGCCTATAATTGCGTATGTGAATGCTGTTGTATATGTTAATGCATGCTATTTGGGAAATGACAAACAACTACTAAGCTGACCTGTGTAGCTCCAGCTGGTAGGCGATAGGTTCAGAGGACTATAAGCGCTTGGACCATTGTTGAATGGTTGGTATGATTTAATTGCTATGATATGCTATGACTACTATGATTGTTATTGGATTGCTATGTATATTTCTTGCACTCAGCTATTATATTGCACTATTGTCCTACTCAGATTCTGGCATAGCAACTAGGTTTATACTCTAAACCTACGCGCTCACCAACTTTATGTTGATCTTTTCGAGTATCATTTTTAGGTGATGTGAATGCTCGGTGAAGTCAGGATAGAAGGCCTTTAGCAGACCTAAGAGTATCCTTTGAGGATCTTTTCTTGAATGACTGCTGTAGAATATCTAATAACATACTTGATGAGGGAAAGAGAGGTAGTTTGAGAGAGAGAGTGGTTGGATAAACACTTTAGAGAGAGAAAGTAAACATAAAAGAAAAATGCATTAAGTGTGTGAAAAATGAACAACCAACACCCTTTCCATAGCATAGAAAGGGTATTTATACTTCCTATGGCCGGCTATGGACATGGCTTACATGGGCTTTCCTTGGGCCTTAGGCTAACTAGCCTAGTAAGTTTCCAAAAATAACTAAATGTGATATCTAATGATATCTATGGAAGTGACCGACACTTTCATCTTCCTAACAATCTCCCCCTAAGGGAGGTCACTCCATTTTATAAAAACTCAAACCTAGCATACTATGAAGGTCTTCGTTCTTGTGCCTGCAGACTTCTTTTTCTTTTCTTTATCTTGTGAATATGGCGTAGTGATCATTAACTTTAGGCTTGAGCTTGTTCCATTGACTTGTATGTAACTATGTGATCTTGAGCATCTTGAGATCATCAAACAAGAATAATCTCTTTTCGCCATCTTGTAAACTTTGCCATCTTGTGAACTTGTGACTTTTGGACCGACATGCTCATTCCTTTCTTGATATGTTAACTTGAAAAGCTTTAATAATGCATCTTTCTTGAGGTTCTTTACTTTAACACTTCGTCGCTTCAAGTAGGACGTACGGTATCAGAGTAGCGGAAGTCTTGAAACGTATACTTGAGCTTTCATAATGTCTTTATATTTGTCGGTCGGGTATGAGCATGTGGCTATGAATCATGACTCGTCAGGGATCAGCTGCACCAATCGTCGGGAGTACCTGCAGGTTTAGGTTAGTGATAATCAACAAATATGGATGAGAGTGTCTTTGTCACTTCGTTGAATACGATTGCAATAACCACGGTTCCCCGTTAATCAGTATAAATACTGCCTGTGATCAGGTAGAATTATGAAGAATCTCCTTGACAGGGTTTGGCAGCTGCACTAGCCGTTCTCATTATCGAAGCGTCTCAAAGCAAACAACATGGTATGAGTGAACCAGCAAGACGAGGTCTCACCGATTGAATAGAAAAATCAATTTGAAAATCAATCGACATATCACTTGCTAAAGTGTTTATGTGACACATCGAGAGTGTTAATCATTTCAAAACTTCATCATCATTTAACAATTCATTTATTGGAACAAGTTTGATTCATTGTAGAATCGCACCATCGTTTCTTTCCAGTTATCACAAGTTTGATTCTTATAGAATCGCACAAGTCACCTATCAAGAGCTTGTTTGATGTTGCCTCAAGTAGGATTTTCATCGTCATTGTGAATACTTTAGTATCACTCTGATGTTCTGGCAAAATCACTAGGATAATGCGTAGGACTCTTTATATATTTCTCGTTATTCACATTATGTGAAATAGCAAGCATAATCTTGACAAGTTTCCTAATGATATTTATAGATGATCTCTTTTGGCTCTAGACTTAATAGTACACTTTGGTTTTAGTGATCGGAGGCTAGAGCAGACTGCCACCTTTTCAATACGAACTAACTCAGAATGAGAAAGTTGATAGAAATGCGTGTAATCTCCGTGAGAAATGAAACAAAAATCTTTTGAAAGATTCTGAGTGGCTAGGGAGGGTTGTGCATTGCATCATCGAGTCTATGATGTTAGTTTTCAATGTCAGCAATCATCTTTGTGATTCTTGACAGCAGATGTATTGACCCTATTTTTACCTAAGTGTAAGGAGGGCTTCTTTCTTTTCACCCTTTATCTTAAATTTTCTTTTTAATTCTTCAACCCCTTCAGCTCTTACCGAGACTTCATAACTAGTACCTTGTTGGGTTTGTTCCAGTACTAGCTCCATCTCAGTCGGCACTTTTCCCTTATTCTCACTTTTACTCCTTTTTCACATCATACCTAAGGA
>BQNB010035009.1:0-51183 GCA_026074375.1 Tanacetum coccineum
TGTTATTTATTTTCTGTTAATTATTTATTAATTGAAATCTGATTTATTTTAATTAAAAGTGTACATGTTTCCCTACAATAACTAGGTTTGACATCGAAAAATTTGATGGGAAGAATGACTTCTGGTTATGAAAAATAAAAATGCGTGCTTTAATGGTACAGTAGGGATGTGATACTGCATTAGAGACATTACCCGCGGACATAGAAACAGGTGAAAATGTTTCTTTGATAAAGAATGCAAGCTAAATAATTCCGAGTTTTAGTCTAATAATAATCTATCTTATAAAGTACACTTAAGTCCCTAAACTATGTTAAGATTACTATTAATTTTCTTACAATTTCCACCTTATGAGTAACACTTAAACATAATCTGTGGAAACTAGATGGGAGAGTTGAATAGTTTACCGGTTCGTTTTACGTTTTAAAAGTTTGCTTTCAAAATACTTAGATTCGAGTTGTATGTTCAACCAATCAAGGTGTGGCGCTCGAGGATCATGCATGTAAAGACATAACTGTTGAACTGCATATGACAAATCAGGCCGGGTAAAAGTGAGGTACTGAAGTGATCCGGCAAGGCTGCGATATAAAGTAGGATCAGTGACCGGTGATCCTTCAGGTCCAAGCTTCTTCTCGGTGTCAATTGAAGTCCTGCAAGGATTATAATTAAGCATCTGTGCTTGCTCAAGAATCTCGGTAGCATATTTTGTCTGAGACAAGAATATGCCATAGGTAGTACACGTGGCAGATATACCGAGAAAATATTTGAGTGGGCCAAGGTCTGTCATAGCAAACTCCGCATGTAGTAAAGAGATGATACGTTGCAGGAGTGAAGTAGAAGATGCTGTAAGAATGATATCATCCACATATAGTAGTAAGTAAGGTGTGTCTTGCCCTTTGTGAAATATGAAAAGAGACGAGTCAGTTTTGCTGTGATAGAAACTGGCTCGAATAACATAGCTAGAAAATCGTTGAAACCAAGCTCGGGGGGCCTGCTTAAGGCCAAGAAAGATAGATTATAAGGGTACCTAAGAAAGATAAATGATTATAAGGCAAACATAATTAGAAAATCGTTGAAAAGCTTTGATTTCACGGTTGAATTGGGTTTTTACAAATGCACGAAAGTGTAAAAGTTTTGACTGTGCATGAGATTTTCTATGAAGTGGGTAGACCCCCAAGAAATTTCACCTACTCTGCAACTTCAACCAGAGAGTGGCACAATTGTAGAGCTTTTGCAATCGGGTGTAAGACAAAAATTAGATGTAAACCATTTTTTTTAATTTTCCAATGCCCTTTGTGTAAAGATACACATGTCAATATTCTTTCTGAAGCTCCTGCTATTTTAGAGCCTGGCATCAAAATGCAAAGTGCAGATCACAAATGTGAGGACCAAAAATGGTTAGTATTACCTTTCATGCACTAGTGGGAAGCGCAAGAAGGGTCTCTCACAAAAGGATGGGACTTTTGGTGCGACGCATGTGAAATACCTGTTAGCTTTCCAAGGCCAAGGTGATGGAATATAAGGGTGCGTTTGGTATCCTCCTTTTTGGTAGGTTTAGATTTGAAAACACAATACTTAAGTGTTTGGTTTGAGGGTTTACCTTTCAAATAAGATATATAGCCCACAAAACCCATAGGAGGCCAAAAGTGTGAGTTTTTATTAATTATATTCTCTCACACACACATCTTTTATATTTTTCTTTATCTCTCTCACACACTTGCACATAGTTTATTTTGGGCAAATGGCATAAAAAGGTATCCAAGTTAAAGATCATTTCTAATCAAGGTATCACACTTTTTTTCTTGCATAAAAAGGCACCCAATTTTTTACTTTTGCCAATTTAGGTATTTTCGTTAAATATTTAACGATTATCCGTTAAGTTTTACATTTCATACCGCTGCCACCACCACCACCACCAATCATCATCACCACCACTAAGCCTTTCCACCACCATCACTACCAAGCACCGCCTCCACTACCAACCCCACCCACCATCGTCGTACATCACCAACCTTACCCATCGTCACCAAGAACAAGGAAGAATGAGAATGTAAGGATAATAAGTTGCCTGTATTTTAAATTCTTTCCAAGAACAACATATTAAACCACAAATAAGTTAACGAATCACATGAGTCCATAAGTACAAACCAAGTAAATCGATTTATATGTTTAACTCAAAATTTATAGCGATTCAATTTCTAACTCCCTGACACACGATTGGACCTTTTAGTTAAAACCCACTACTGTTAACATTGTCATAGTCAATTTCAATGGATCTAAAACAAAACCCTTTAGAAGCTAATTTGGGAGAATTTCTAGGGATCTTAAAAAGCCACAACTAACTATCCATATCTAACCAGTTACAGGTTACACTACTTACATTCTTCTTAATAAAAGCAACAGAGTTACATACTTTCAAAGTAAATTCAGGTGGTTGGCGACGATGATCGATGGTGATGGAATTGAAATGTAAAACTTAATGGGTGGTGATTGTTAAATATTTAACGAAAATACCTAAATTGGCAAAAGTAAAAAATTGGGTGCCTTTTTATGCAAGAAAAAAAGTGTGATACCTTGATTAGAAATGATCTTTAACTTGGATACCTTTTTATGCCATTTGCCCAAAATAAACTATGTGCAAGTGTGTGAGAGAGATAAAGAAAAATATAAAAGATGTGTGTGTGAGAGAATATAATTAATAAAAACTCACACTTTTGGCCTCCTATGGGTTTTGTGGGCTATATATCTTATTTGAAAGGTAAACCCTCAAACCAAACACTTAAGTATTGTGTTTTCAAATCTAAACCTACCAAAAAGGAGGATACCAAACGCACCCTTATATTCCATCACCTTGGCCTTGGAAAGCTAACAGGTATTTCACATGCGTCGCACCAAAAGTCCCATCCTTTTGTGAGAGACCCTTCTTGCGCTTCCCACTAGTGCATGAAAGGTAATACTAACCATTTTTGGTCCTCACATTTGTGATCTGCACTTTGCATTTTGATGCCAGGCTCTAAAATAGCAGGAGCTTCAGAAAGAATATTGACATGTGTATCTTTACACAAAGGGCATTGGAAAATTAAAAAAAATGGTTTACATCTTATTTTTGTCTTACACCCGATTGCAAAAGCTCTACAATTGTGCCACTCTCTGGTTGAAGTTGCAGAGTAGGTGAAATTTCTTGGGTCAGGTCTTGCTCGTTACAATGCACTTTTATAATTAAAGATTATTTGATATATATATTGATGTTTATCCATAAATGCATTGTATTTGATCACCTATCTTCATATTTAAATTCTTTAATGGCAAGAATTTCAGTGTCGTCTAGAATAAGATTTGACGAAGAACTTTAGAAACAAAGCTCCCTTATGAGGTATAAACGAAAAAAATTATATTTTAAAAGCCAGGGTGTTTGTTTTATTTTTTCTATATGGTACAATGGAGGTTGTGCTTACCGTTGTACTCCATCCGTCCCATTTTTATTGTTTACGTTTCATTGTTGGGATGTCCCAATTTAATTGTCCACTACTAAAAATAAATAGGGAAGTTTGATCAAGTTTACTATATTACCCTTTTTTGAAATTATTATTACAAACTTTAAAGAAGACTTTAATTAATTAGCTAAGGGTAAAACTGTCATTCTGTCAAAAAGTAAAAAAGAGACAGCAGTAATAAATGCACTTTTCTTAAACTGTGTGTTTTTTGTCGTGAGACAATAATTTTGGGACGGAGGGAGTAATACTTTGCATTAGTGAGTCAAGATGATGGTGTCAATGCGAGAATTGTTAGCATTTTCCTTGAAGTTTGAGCAGATCATACCCTAAATTTTCCCACAACGTAACCTTTACGTTACAGAAGAAATAGAAAAGAATGATTGGAGGTGGAAGCTAATTGATGTTCATTTGATGTCTTTTGGTCATTATGTAATGGTCATTATGTACCTGTTAAAACAATATGTCTATTAATATTTTGGAAACAATTACCAAAAAAAAATGATGTTAGAATGATAACCTTTTGGTTGATGAAGACCTTTTGTGTTTTAACTGTTAATGATTTTAGAATAGTTTGTATTTACAAAATGCATATTGCAGATTGCATTTAGATTTGCATATTGTAGTTGCAGTATGTTAATTCCATTTGGAGCTTGCATTTGCATAATGCATTTGCATAATACATTTGCAGCTTGCATTTGAAGAATGCATTTGCAGCTTGCATTTAAAGAATGCATTCCATTATCATTTGTTTTAACAATTGATATTCCATTTGCAGTTTATCATGAACATTTGCATACCATTTTGCATTTGCATTTCATTTTCATTTCAAACTTAACCATGAGCATTATAATCAACTCAGTTAACTAATAAAGTACATATTGTATAGTTAGTGTAATCGGCTCATTGGCCCAAGCCCATAGTCTAGAATCTTCCTTTGTACCCTATATATAGTTGGATATTATATCAATGAGAATCAAGCAATAAATCAAATCAATATCCTTTATGGTAATCAGAGCCTAATATCAATCTTTCTCTAATCCTCTCCTTCTTTTTCTCTTATAACGCGCTCCTCACCTCTCCCTCCCATAAAAAAAAATCAAATCAGTAATCGTAATATATGCCCCAAGCAGGAAAAAGGATGTTGCCAAACAACCAACGTATTATTCAAATATTAAATGCGCCACATGGTTATCTAGAAATCATATCCAGGGCGGGGATTGTTAGTCCCGATAGATCTATTCACAACACTCGCGTTTACTCCCCGTATAACGGTTTCATGATAGCTAATGGACTTATGGCAAAGGAAACTTAGCAATTATAGATCTGAAATAGCATACAATTGAAAACACTTGTTCCATGTAAAACTATCATGTTGTTCAAAAAATTCACGGGTTTCAATATAGGTATTTAACGATCTCAAATCATGTAGTAAGCAAATCAAGCTTTAGTAAAAATAGTCAGGTAACGCGTACGTAAAGAAATCATACGTTATATAGTAGTAAGAACAACACGTATACTCACCCCGGAAAACAGTTTATGAAAACCATTGAAAAAAGAAAAGGTGGGGCTATGAACTCACCTTGATTCAAAGTCGATAATCAAATGAAGAAGCCTAGTACGAGTATCCACAAACGTGATCACGACCTATAATTAGAGTCGCTCGGTTACTATATTGAAAAGTACGATCGACGATACGTACATCGTATCAACAGAATCATATTTATAATATATATATATATATATATATATATATATATAATATCGTCATACCTGTGATGAGAAAACCCCACTAGTCGCCTAATCCTAAAAATCCCATTATAATAGTTACGATCACTTGTCTTTAATAGTTTAAGACGATAAACTTTCTAATTTTAGCAAGTTTACCATTTTTCGAAAAGTTACCGCTATTCAGGATGTTTCGTTATTACACTAATACTTATAAAAAATATTCATTCTGATCCACGTTGAATTCTCGACGTTCAATGTGATCATTAATTACTTGTATCGGAATTACATCCCGTATGTTTACGTAAAGGTTACTATTTTTAGGAATATATCCGTTTATAAAAGTTCTTGTGTTTAAATTGTTATACTCGTAATAATAATAATAATAGTGTTAATATTTTTATATAAACGATCGACAAGTTTAGTATTGACCGTTGACTTTCAAAAGTCAACATTTGACTTTATTTGACTTTACGTTCTTAGACCGACCAATGTATCGAAAAATACTCGTTGATCTCTAAAAATCTTATCGATATTATTTTTACTATCGCTTAAACTCTTTTTTGACACATAATATTCGACAATTATTCCTATGTTTTGACTTTTACATTTGACTTCCCTAAAATATATTTTTTTCCTAAGTCTGACCCGACTAAAACGACCCACTAAATCACATTCTCATGTCTCGGAGTAAAAAGAGATTTTATGTAGATTATGATATTTCCTAAATGTCTATTTAGTCTTATAGCGTCGGACCCATAACTCGACGGAAAAAGACCAAAATGCCCTTTTTTAATTCTGCTGTAACTTTGACAATATTTTAAATAAAAGACAGACATTGACCCCTGTTTTTGACCCGTTAAGACTCAATTTAAGATTGGCGAGCTCACGACAACAGTAAAACTCATTCTGAGACTTTTATAGTTCGCCGGAAAGGCTGAAAATGACTCAGAACGGGCCTAAATCGAAGCTTTTTAAATTCCTGACAGCAAGCGCCATGTATCAAGGCGATGAAATTAAAAATGTTTTAAAAATAAATTTCTTGTTTCGCCGTAACTTTTTCGTTATTAAGAGTTTGAAGCTCTATCATATATCGAAACGATCGTCTCGGATAGCTCTATCATATTTCAAAGCCTGAATTCAGATTTTATGAAAACTCGATCCTCGTTTGGCATGCCCAACTTTCTGCTCATTTATATTGCTTTCAAAACACGCTTAAAACTCATTTTTAACCCACAAGCCTATCTAAAATACCCTTAATATGACATATAACTTATGTTTAATATGCCTAATCACTTTATAATATTACTTGACAAATCGGCGCAAGATCCAAACGTTTTCATCACATGCATTAACTAATACCAAATCTAATTGTGGTATATCCTATATCATAACACGGGGTCGATTCTTGGATTTGGCTAGTTTCTAGAGAGAGAAACACTAGAGAGAATATTCTAGAGAGAGAAAATGTGTTTCTTTGTAAAATGAAATAATAACTAGCTTACCTCTTCCAAAGTTGGAAGAGGCTATATATAGTACTTACAATATACCGGGTATTCGTACCCGACTTAAAACCAAAAAACGTACTATTAACTATTCAGCTACGAGATATAATAAACAGTAAAATACACGGGGTGACCGAGTCTTTTTCTAATATCTAACAATCTCCCCCTAAGGGAGTTTACCGCCTGAAAATACAAACTTTAATCACTATCAGTCTTTAGCTCGTAGACATTTGATATCTTGTACATTTGGGATAGTAATCTTTTGATTCATCTTACGCTTGTCTTTTACTGTGATCTTGAGCTTTCTTGAGATCATCGCCCAAACATAATCTTACATCATCTTGTGATGGATCGCCATCTTGTGCACTTGTGAAGAAATACATGACATCAGAGTTTGCGGAAGCTTTGACACCTTTATGAGGTCTTTCATAACATCATAACAAGTGTAGGTCGTGTCTTGGCATTCGGTTATTTACTTGACATCTCAGGAACTGGGAATTTCCATCTCCATCTCCATCTTTAAGATATCCTGTAATGAAACAGTTAGTAATAAAGAGAAAATTGATATTTGAAAAGACAGACTAACGTGTTTCATATGAAGAATTTTGTAAACACTTCGGAGAGTATTGATTGTTTGTCAAATGGTCCATAACCGTACAATTCCTTATACTGGAACAAGATTGATTCACACAGAATCGCACCATCGATTCTTTCCAGTTGCACAAGATTGATTTTATAGACTCGCACAAGTCACCTACCTAGACTTGTTGATGTTGAGCTCTACAGGATTCCATCACATTGTGAAAAACCATCGTTCAAACGGAAGTTCTGGCAATATCAACAATGATAATACATATGACTCATAGTATAGACTTGTTTCCACAGTGTGTGAAAGACAAGAGAATTAGATATGTGTCCTAATGAGATTAATTGACGATCTCTTGGCTCTAGACTTAATAGTGCGTTTTGGTTCTAGTAATCGGAGGCTGGAGCAGACTGCCACCTGTTCAATATCAACTAACTCGGAGTGAGAAAGTCAATAGATAACGTGTTTAGTCTCCGTGAGAAATGAAACAGAAATCTTTTGAAAGATTCTGAGTAGCTAGGGAGGGTTGTGCATTGCATCACTGGGTCCATGATGTCGATCTTCAATGTCGCAATCAATCATTAGGGATTCTGGTCAGCATATGAATTACCCGTTTCTGCCTAATTGAATGGAAGGGCTTCTTATCTTTACAGCCTTTACTTTACGAATTCTTTTTAATTTCTTTCACCCTTCAGTGCTACCGAGACATCATGAACTAGAACCTTGTTGGGTTTATTCCAGTACTAGCTCCATCTCAGTCGGCACTTTTCCCTTATATCTCAACTTTTAACTCATTTTCCTGTCATACCTAATGGGGATGGACTTCTACACTAACTAAGTGGCTTGCCATGGGTAATCTCTCCGGTTATGGCTGGATCATCAGGGAAAATAGTACCTAACCTAACCACCTTTATAACCCAATTAAGTATAATGTGGTCCGGTCTTTTGGTACAGTTTCTCCTTACCCTAAACCAATTGAAAATTTCCAATTAAGGGTACTTATGATATAAATCTCAGAGCGTTTAGTACCTCGATTATTTTTGACATTTTTCATAAACGCTCCCCCTCAAAATGTGCTTCGGTATTCGAAATTGTTTAGCACGTTTGGGCGGAGTATATGAGTCCTAAGAATCACTGTTCTTTATTATACACATATTTTAATCACATTTTCTCCCCTTATCAAAAATTTAAACCCTTTGACATTTTGGATATCAATTGATTTAAATATGTATAAAATGTAACACATAAAATCACATAAACCGTACGTTGCAACAGACACATAAGTTAACACTAATGGTTTGACTAACCTGCTCAAGTCACGGTTGTTACACATAGATTATTCCTACACATAATCATCAAAAGATATACTACTTATAACTTATACTGTATAAGATATATTATTCACAATAAGATAATATTGGCCTTAGTGTCGGAGTGACGATGTCACCCTGTTCTGCTGATCAGTCTGTAGTCAATATCTCTTAGTCTTCCACCGACAAAGCTTTCCAGACTTTGAAAGATTCTCCTGATCTTTAGTCTTTTCTCAATCACCTCGATAAAGTCTTCACTCCTTCTTTTGTCGTCCTTAGTCCATTTCCTGGTCTCCATGCCCTTATTGAATTTGAACAGCCTGAAATCTTTCACCATGAAATCTAGCTTGTTACGAATTCTCATCAACGTTCCATCGCTAAACTTGTGCACCTCATTTATTCTCATCATCTTCTTATTATCATCCCTGTCTCTGTAGATTACTGCTCTTGGTTTGTTGACAATGGTGTAATCTTCTTTGAAGAGAAAGTCAGATGCGTCCCAGTTAGGTTGTTCCAGATTGAGCTTTGTTTGATAGCTCTCAACGCCTAGCTGCAAGTCTTCCACACGTTTCCTGATGACAATGTTTCTGATCCACATGTTGACTGCGGTGTGTAGATTAACTTTGTCTGATTTAGGTAGGTGGTTGAGCTTGTCTTGAAGATGAAGCAGAAACAGATCTTCAAAATCATTTGGATGAAGGTTTTTGAAATCCTTTTCCGAGATCTTGTACTCTTTGTAGTCAGCTCGGCGTAGAACTATTTCTCTCAAGTAGTTGTATCCGTATCTTTCGTAAGTCTTGATACAGATCACACTGAGAATTCGCATATGGGATCTGACTGCATCACGATCTGAGGGTTCACGGTGTTTGTTGATGTAGAATTCCTTTCTTCTAACCCACCAATGTGTTATGCCATAAGCTGCACTGATGTCATAATCGCGCTCACTTTCAACCCACAGAGACGGAACTAATTCTTCAAGTCCAAAGTCTAGGTATCGAGCGGCTTTGAGCTTGGATATGGATAAGGCAGTTTTTCGTTCTTTGTCACCTGACAGAAGATATTCCAGATCCTTATTGAAGAAGAATTGTGGTTGAATAGATACCTGACCTGGTGGTCCTCCTAAGGGCAATGGTTCATATACATTACGCAGAATTTGATGGCCCTCAGGATTAACCAAATCAACCTTATCAGTCAGCAGCTTATAACATTCATCCATCTGAAACTGAAGAGAGACGCTGTTTTTGTGAAAGGATTTGACAAGGTTGAAAGCTGGACCTTCTAAATCAGCTTTGCAGATCTTCTTCTTTCCAGTTCGTCTGCAGAACCATTTGATGAATGACCTAATATCATACGTCTTCCTTTGAAGCTTGTTCTCCGCAGGAACTTGATACGTTGTGGCGTATGTATTTGCCCAGTTATTCTCTGGTTCCGGGAAATCATTCAGGGGAATGGTCTATTCTGGTTCAGGTGTGGCTGGTCTCTCGCCTTCAGGAATCGGCTTAAACCATGTAGTGGTCGACACCTTAGGAATGTGAGCGTTATCAGTGTCCTCCAGATCTGAGACATGCCTTTCATCCTGCATTAGAATGTCATCTGAAGATTGTTCAGAATGTTCTGATTCGGGATCAGATCTGTGCATCGAAGAGTCAACAACAGCATCTCTTGTGTCAGTGATCTGCCATCCAGTTGAGGTAAGAGCTGGATGTTGTTTGGAAGCAGATGCATCAGACTCCCGTGGTTTCTTTGAACTTTGGTCATCATCTTTCGGAGGAGGTTGAGCTGACCCAGAAGCGGCAGAATTGGGTCTTCTTCTCTTTGCTGACCTACCCTGGTTTGATCCAGCTGAAGGGCCTTCATCATCATCATCATCTTCATCATCATCACTATATCTGCTTTCATCTTGTTTGGTCTTTAACCTTGACTGCAACTTCCTTATCCATGGCATCTTCATCTGCTATTAAAGCTTCCATAAGAGCATGGTATAGATGGTAGTTGGCAGGATTTCTGTTTGCAGTCTTGTTCTTATTCATGTGTTTGAAGAGAGCACTCTTTAGATCAAATTCTTCAAGAGCAACTTTATCTGTTGACCTGATTGAGTAAGTTGACTCTTGTTTCTCCTCACCTTGTTCCCTTTTGATTCTGATAATCTCTTTCGGACTCTTTTCAGATTCTTGATTCTTGTAAAGACCTCTGGGCAAGGGAGCTCAGAGTATTTTTGATTAATCTGCAGATGTTGTCGTCAAGGAGGACCTAGGAGAGCATCATCAAGTTTTGTTCCTAGATATTTATCAACAACCGTAGGAACTTGGGATTTAATTGAAGCCAAAACATCAGCAGAGTGAGTCTTCTTTATTTCAGACATCTCTTGCTCCAATATTGCCACTCTTAGCTGAAGGGCGATGAATGGAGTGATCTCTGGGAGAGATGTGGTGATTGTTGTAGCTTCTGTGTTGATTGGAGGAGGTGTGAATTTAGGAGATGAGAACTCAGTGACGGGAGCGATCACTGGAGGATTTGTCGTTACGATTTGATGATTTGGATCAGGTATGGTGGAATCAGACTCATCCATAACTTTAGATTTCTCCTGATCATCTTCGGTTGGTTTGTCATAAAGAAATTGATCCCCAAGTTATCAGTGTCTTCAGAGATTTTTCATGGAGACCATAGAACAGAATGACTTTCTGGATTATCTTCGATGACACGTTCGTTGTTATGAGCTTCAGGTTTAATTGAACCTTGGGTAGCTATAGCGAGGAATTCATCTTCCATGTGCTCAGGTTTGGTACAGCAAGAGTGACACATGTAATTTTTTGAGTTTGGATCAAGTCTGGTCTGTCTTGGCATGGGCTCAGGGTCTGGTCCAGCCAGAGCCTCATGTGCTTTTTCAGGGTCTGATCCAGCCTGGCCTTGTGTACTAACAGGTTTTGCTTATCTGATGTTTCTCTAGACGTATATACTTCACCTTGATCTTTGTTACCCTTTAGGTGCAGCACAAAACGGTTCTGTTTCACTTTTAGTTCGTTCTGAATCAGATGTTGATGAAGATTCATGGATCACTTTCTCTGATGTGTCATCTTCAGGTTGAGAAGAGGGTCCAGTTGTCGAATCATGAGGAGTTTGATCACGCCCTAACAAGGATAACTGATCCGTAGTATCTTTTCTTCTTTGAAGATCGATCAGGGGCATGATAGATACGTGTTCTTCTGTTACATGGCATTTCCTTGCCCACTACTTCAGGTAGGTTTGGGTGTTCGTTTCAGATACTAGATTACTGATCGGTTTACTCCTCAACTTGCCTGACCTTGTGGCAGAAAGGCTGGATCCAAGCTAAGCTTAATAGCTCATTCCATGTAAGCATCATCACCTTCTAATTCTCCATTTTCTTGATGCGATTCCAAAACTATCTCTTAGCCAGTTCGAGTCAGGATCTTTACCTTCTTTTTGAGGAACAGTTCTATGTGATATCTTCTCAACAAGTTGGAAAAGTAGGATTTATTTTCTAACTTTCTGTAGAATGCTATGCTTGGAAGGTTTCCTTTGTCGGAGCAGGGGGAAAAAGCTGGGCTTGGGATTGTGTTGGATGGAGTAGTGGTTATGGTCTTTTTGGGTGGAGCATGCTTTGTTGCAGGTTGCCCGCTTGCACTTTCTTGAGGGGTTTTCTTTGTATTCTCAGCAACCATATCCAGATACTTGGGATAATACGAGGATTGTTGAATGGCTTCAGTAATTAGGGGATCGAGATTGCCATTCCTAACACTTCAACAGTCTCACCTTTTGGGACAAAATGAGATTTCCTAATATAAAATCAACTCCTAGTATGATATGAACTGCAGAATCATGGACGTCGATTGGATGTTGTTATTGATTGCCAAGTAGAAAAAAAATAATAGATAATCACCTTGGAAAACCGTCCATAAGGACTGAGGAGGTGAGTTATTTCTTCTTTGGGTCCTTCTGATCTGGCTTTGTGACTTGACTTGTGTGAGAAAAATGTTGGATCCCTTGAGTAATACTCTTCCATTAACAGCTCTTGTGATCAACATTAGTTTGAGGTGTCGATTCCCCACAGCATTTACAGGAACTGGGTGTCTGCGGTTAGTTCACTGCCAGATGTCTTTCTGTCATGCAATGGTTGATTTAGGTTAGAATTGCTCTCCATGTTGATATACTTATTTCACAATGTATTTGGAGCCAAATTTCTACAGGTTCAGGATACCCCAGCTCATTAACAAAATCAATCACAGTGTTACCAGACGGAGGTAACTCAAACAGTTGTGCTGGGATGACAGGAGTAATTAGAAATGGCCTTTCTGAGAGATCAGACTTAGATCGAACCATTATTCATCAATTTGACAACTATAAACCCCAGACTTCTTGTCATATTTCATTGTATTCCAGAATTATTGCATGTAGATAGCAGGAACACTTGCTGAGGCAGTGAATGCTCGGAAGAAGTTGGTATTACTCAAGATGTCCACTGATATCTAAAAGATGGGGTTCTTTTGAATCTTTTGAGCATTGAAATAGAAGTTGTTTCCTGATTTTAAAAACCACTCGAGAGCGAGGTACAATCTGCTCATCTGTTCTTGTCGGTGGTTGAGTGGGAACATTTTGTTCTGCCATCGTATTCTGTAAAAGAGAATTAACAAAGAAGACAAACATTGCAGAGAAACGATGTTAGAGAGAACTTTAGCTTTGATTAAAGTCATGTCAAATGTAGATTTTCATCATTTGAGGACACAGGATGCAGAATTATCCAACAGGATCAATTACTTGTTAACTAAGCCCGGATGGGGTTTAGAAAAGCAACTGGGTCATTCGAAGGGGCCTTGATAGATTATTAGGCCTAATAACTTAGCCCAAACCGCCGCCAGGCAGAATGCTAACCCGCCGTTAGGAGAATCGAGCAAACCGCCGCGAGGAGGGCACTAAACCGCCATGAATAAAATTTGAAAAGGGCGGGTTAAATATTTTAATATATAAAAATATTCGACCAAACCGCCGAGAGACGGCGGTTTACCTGTTGGAATAAAATAATATAAAATTATGGCAACCCGCTGTTAGTCAACCCGCTGTTAGTCAACCCGCTGTTAGTCAACCCGCCATTAGACAACTCGCTGTGAATCAACCCGCCATTAGGCAACTCGCTGTGAATCAACCCGCCATTTGAACCAGCGGGTTGAATAAGTTATTAAAAAAATAATAAATTCAACCAAACCGCCGCGGTGCGGCGGTTTCCTTGAAAACATTAAAATAATAATAAGATAACCAACTCGCCACCTAGAAACATAAGCAACTCGCTATCCGGACTGATTTCTTAAAATTCAAACCACGCACCTCCTTTGTCAAAACTAATCACATCCTAAGGCATTCCTAGGCTTTCCTACGCATAAGATACACATTACTACCATTCTTTCCATCAAACACACAGACTTTTACTTTCTAAAAGACAACCCGCCATTAAGAAACATAAGCAAATCATTCACTATTGTTTGAGACAGAAATCCACACATCAAAACTTAGTAATATATGCCTTATGAACAATTCCCAGCAACTTAATCACACATTACAACACTATATTGGCATTTTCATTTAAAACGACCCTAGATCTATTTTTTCTACACTTTTTAATGTGTTTTCATTCGATTCCATTGATACACACATAGAATAAATGATATAGATTAAAGTTCGATAAATACCTTTGCAAGAAACACTAAAAATCAAAGATTTGAGGCTTTGTTCTTGGCGGCGAGTTGCGTGAGAGTGTGTGTGTGTGTTTTATCGTTGACTGAATTTTGATAAGTTTGACCAAGAACCAACTCGTAGCCTCTTTTATATCCCAAGTTAGTAAGTTGGCAGATTCAGTCCCTTAGGTTTCCATCTTCTTTTATTTTTTGTTTTAAGTATTTTTAAGGATCTTTAGTTTAGGTATTGGCAATTTAGTCGCTATTGGTTAATAAGGCTAGGAACAAAAGCAAATGCATTTAACCCCTAATCATTACTAACTATAGATAACTTTGGACCTTTGAGTTAAAAATTAATTAACCCCCTCAAATATTAACCCACTTAGAATACATACACCATCTTATAACTACACTTTCATACGCATACAACCACTCCTAAAATTAACCATAAAAAGATTCTCCTAATTACTTCTTTTAGACCTTGTGTGTTGAGCAATTTTCACATCCCTCTCACCCTCAATACTAAGACCGTTTTCCTATTGAAAGAGCTGTTGTCGGGTTTGAATTTTTTTTTTGAGAAGAAAGATTTCAGGCGAGACGATCTCCATATAATGGTTGGATATAAAGTAATCCATGCCCAGACATCAAACCGGGTTGCAAGTACAAGTAATTGTAAGCCTTTTAGTAATTCCAAATGACTTAAAATATTTCCTAAGTAATATTTTTTTTTGGTGATGTGTTAGACCTATGTTACAATGGTATACACAGAAAGGCTTTTCGTTTACTAATCCCTCTCCTTCTTGAAGACTTCTGAGAGTTTCAGGGGGTCAAACTCTTCATGCCTAGGCGTGGAAGAAGAAATTCGAACCGTTCTCTTGGTAATGCTTTTGTGAGAATGTCTGCAAGTTGATAATTTGTTTCCACGAAGTAGAGTTCAACCACCCTATTTTCCACTTGCTCTCGGATGAAATGGTGACGTATGTCGATGTGTTTTGATCGAGAGTGTTGGACGTTGTTACAGCAAAGAGCAATTTGCCACTCTTGTTACTAACAGTTGATTAGTGTAAATACACATTATCCATTTATGCTTAAATAGGCCCCAATTAAACCACCACATAACAGACAAAAATAGCAAAAATATGCTTGTATTTGTGTTTTGTGTGTGCAGGTACGGATATATCAAAAATCACATGAAAACCATCAAAAACAAGCAAGCACGAACACGAGAATCAGAAGAGTACAAAAAGATGCCAAAGAATCAAAGCTGAAGCCAAAAAAGTCAAGCCTCAGTCAAATCCTGTATAAAGAAATGGCAACTCTGGTCATCATTGAGTCAACCACAAGAAGACAAAACCCAAAATAATCTAAATAAGTCCTTTACTTTTCAAAACTTACAAAAATAGTCCCTGGGCCTCATTGGGCCTGAAAAACCCCAAATGGGCCCTACCCGGATACTTAAGCCCAAAGCCCTAGCCCATTTCCCTTTTCAATAACCACAAGGGCCAGTTTTGCAATTACTGAAACTAGTTTATAACTAGAAAAAGAGGAATCCAAACACAAGGACTCAAATTGCCTACTCCCCAAAGTTCAAACTGAATTTACCTCTTTCAGTTATAAAAAGAAAAATATGGCGCGAAACTCTTTTTACTATTCATCCATCGTCTCTAACTTTCACCATGGTAAAACAAGGGGCAAATGGAAATCAAAGGGTGCGTTAGTCAATTCAAAAGCCCCCTAACAAGATGGCAGGGACAAATGGGTCAAATCAAAGCATCTCATTGGTTCTCTCAAGCTCTAGGCCACGTCATTAATGAAGAAGCACACAAGAGGCGTGGGTTTTGCACTAAACTCTCTCACAAAAGAAGCACAATGACATCCAAAAGGGAATGACACGCTGGCAATCTTCAGGTGTCCACACAATGATCAAACGGCCACAATTGAAGCCCCAATGATTAGAAGATTTGATGGACAGGATTAAGGATTGGAGAGCAAGGAAAGAGAGCCTAGAAGCTTCTCACTCAGCCTATAAATAGGCCTTCACTTCTCACACACACATACGTAGCTTGTAGGACTAGTTTTTAGCTTAAATTTACTCTTAGCTTAATTTTGTTTTAAATCTTGTAATTTCCTTTTAAAAAGTTGTAATCCAGTTTTCTATTAATGAATTTAGAAGTTTTTAATCTCTTTTAAGTTCTTTTGTTTACTTAAATCTCTTTCACCTTATCCTTGTTAGCTAAACTCAATAAGCTCTCATAAGCTCTTTTAAACTATAGCTAATTTGAGATCAATAGGACTTACGTTTTACTTAAACCCTTAAATCAACTTCATATCTCTACATTATTACCTTTGAAATGAATTGTGGAATGCTCTAGTGAAGTTGTTGCAATGGAAGTACCAAATGGACTTAACTCCTAGATTTATTAATAGTAGTGGGAGCTTGTGCTGCTCTTAATTGAGTCTTTGTTTAGCTAAGGATCCAAGTATGTTCCTTTTTAAATTCCTTAAGTTTTAAGCTTTTGTAATAGTTTATTTCGTTTCTATATTTAGATTTTGCCTAATTGCTTGTTTCATTTGCTTATTTATATTTGCTTATTTGTCCTAAATTGTTTCTTATCTAGCTTATTAAGTGAATTTAGTCATTTGTCTTTAGATTATAGAATTTAGATTTTATTGTTATTCACTTCTGTCATAAAAGCTTAAAAAACCAAAAATATTAGTTAATAGTTATAGATCTTAGGATTTTGGCTTAATCAGTAGTTAAATTGTGTTTAATCAAGTAGTTATAAGCTCTAGGTTATCTGGTATTAAGTTTCTAATAGGTAGATTTCATTTTAAAAAGCTTTATCAAATCTGTCTATATGCTTAAGGAGTGTTTGGAATAAGCAAGTTTGTCCACTAAAAGTCAACATAAATTAGGCAAAATACCTTAGTCAGCCCTGAGTTATTCATAATCTACAAGTTTAAAAAGTTTCATATGTTAGTTATGTTTTTAAAGTTATTATGGGCTTACTATGGATTCTCTCAGCCCAAGGTACCTTTATACCTATGTTATTGCTTGTGAATTTTTTGATCCATGCCATTAAGCTTGGATTATGATGATTGTGTCTAAACATTCTTATTGAGTGTTTCTAAGTGCAGGTTTACCCTTTTGGTAACCTGCACTTCTTTGTTCTTGCTTGTGCAAAGTGTATCAGCAGGAACACTAGGTTCCTACTCTCACTTTTGTTTATAATTTTCAGACTAGGATAGCATTGGAATTTAGGAGCTATATTTAGTTTAGATAGTTTTTATATGGCTGAATATAGGATAGGGCTTATTTTTCATTTACATACTTAGATTGCTAGCTAAATTTTGCTTTAAAAACAGCTTATCAGCCAGAAATGCAAAAAAAAAAAAAAAAAACAGGTTTTTTTTTTTTTTAGGATTAGTATTTAGTTTCTTAATATCTAATTCTAGCTTAAGGTAGTAGTTTTTTGTTGCTTTTAAATAGATAGATAATAAGTGCTTATTAAGTCTCTTCTATAGCTTATAATCTAAGTTTTCCTTTTCTGTGTTTTAGACTTATTAAATTTCATGCACTTGGCTTATTTAATGAGTTGCTTGATTCAAGATCAATTCCAGTTGCTAAAAGTACTTCTAGCTTGATTTTTCTTTGCATTTTTAGATTATTGCATTTCATTAGCTGTCTAGAATTCTTTCCTTTATACATTTTGAACTTATAATGAAGCTTTTTACATGCTTATAAGTTTAATATCAAGGCCTAAATTTCCTAATCAACTGATGCAGCACTTTGATAAAGCTGTTTTGTAGATTATTAGTAGTTTTTAGCTTAAGTCACTTTATTTTTTTTCATTAAAATGCTTATTTTTGTGTCCTCTATAAATCCTAGTATTTAGTTTTTCATAAAAGTCAAAAATAAAAAAAGGTGCAAAAAGGGGTTGCCCACACTCGAACCCACGACCTCCCACACACAACACACACGCCTTAACCAGTTTGCTACATTAGCTCATCCATCCATATCATACACAATTTAATACTTATACACAATTTCATTTCTCTCGTCTATAAAAAAAGCGTAGATCTTTCTCAGCTTATTTAATAAGCTGAGTTCTTTCTTTTATTTTTCTAGTAATCTTCGTATCATTATAGATTTTTCCTGAATTTTTCATCAATTATTTTATTTTTAATAATTTTTCGAAAGTTAAAATCTTAAAAAATCAATAAAAAATAGAAAAAAGTTTCAGGAAAATACAAAAAAATAGTTTTTAGTTTTATAAAAAATAGCTTTAGGTTTACATTCAGTAAAATCATTTTTACACTTTTTAGATTTTAATTTTCATTTTTAAGCTTTTATTTTTAATTTTAAAAATAGGATTTTAATTTTAAAAATAGTTAAAAATAGTTTTCTGAGTTTTTATGTTATTTTAGACTTTTATAAGTTTAAAAATCATTTTTCCAAATTTTTAGTACTTAATTTGCTATTTTTTAAGATTTAATTAGATTAAATTAGTTTTTAATTCATATTAAATTCAAAAATAATCAAAAAAATGTTTTTCTTTTTCCTAAAATTTTCTTTTGTCCTATCTTAGGTTTAGAAATTTAATTTGCAATTTTAGGGATTAATTTTAGTCTACTTGCCTAATTGTCGCGTTTTATTTGTTTCCCGTATTTGTTTAATTGTTTAATTGCTTTTAATTGTTCAAATTTACTTGTTGTTTTAGATTATCAAATCATCCATTTGCTTATTCAAATCACATAATCCAAGGCTAAAGCAGGTTTCAATTTTCGCAAGTCGTTGAGGAAACGGACAGGGTGATCATACTTCCCGGTTAAATATACGTATTATATATTATATACCTTTTAGAGTGAGCTTTTCTTAAGGGAGACTTAAGGAAAGTTGCTTTTGGAATATTATTATATATTTTATAGTATATAAAACTATAATTAATTTTTGGCGCCGCTGCCAGGGACTTGTGTTAAAGATTCCGTCGTTTACGTTTGTTGAATTTGGTTTGAAGATCCTTTCGTCCTCGGAAGTTTTATTTTTTTTAAATATTTCAAAAATCCAAAAAAAATTAAAAAATATAAAAAGTAAAAAATACTTTCTTTTCTTTTTAGTATAGTTATCATATAAATATATAAAAAAAATCAAAAATATACAAAATTGTCTTTAAAAAGAATAAAATAAACAAAGTTGGTAAAAGAACACCAACATATAATACTTTCAATTGAGGTATTATCATAAATAAGTTCCGGTGAACTTGCAAAGTTCCCAAATCAAACAAAAGATTCAAAAACTTGCCATTTGTGTCACTTACGAAATACGGCTCACCTTAAAAAGCAATTTTTAAGAGCTACCGTGAAGTAAGTTGATTATTTGGTTTAAGTTGTCTCTCGTTTGTCCGTAAATAAAATATGTTGTTTAAAAAATTGAAAAACCAAAAATAATCTCCTTAAACCTCTTTTTCATTTAATTCTTTTTCACATCCTTCTTTATTTTTAATTCTTATGGCGTCTCATCGTTTGAAACCCCTCTTCTCGATTAAGGAATGCTCGTCTTGTGGAAGTTTGTACACTAGAGAATGTTGTTCAATAGGAAGTCTTGAAAACAAGATTCTTGTTCCCGAACCCGACTCTTCTCCGTGTTGTGCAAAGTGTGGAACCCCGGTTGATGGTCCGTATTATCGTGGATGTGCTCTTTTACGAAAGAAATTCGAGGAAGATTTGCTTACATATTGTGTTGAAAATGGAATTTTCCAAAACTCCCAAGATACTTTCGAATCATCCGATGACAATACCAACGTTATTAATGCTCTTCAAGAGCCAATCGTTGTCAATCAAGACCCTGGTGTAAAGTCTTCGCAAGGTCTTCCACTTATTAACCAAAATTGTTGTTACGAGTGCGGTGATTCATTAGATGGAATTTTTTGTCAACAATGCATTTGCAAGTTTTGTGGGAAAGGTGCTCATTACGGTTATAATTATCCGCCAAAAGATCCGATTATCTCTAATCTAGACCAATGCCAATCAATCCATTTAATGGAGCTTCCTACGATATTGCCCAAGGGGTTCATCCTACATGCATTATGATTGATGAAAATTCATTCATTTATGATCCACAACCTCATTCTTTCAATGTTTCTCAAGATCTTCTCAGCCCACCAGCCCAACTCCAGTATGAGACCTATTGGTGTGAGTTATGTGGTAATACTTCTCATAATGGTAATGAATGACCACCGCAATACCCGCTTGTCTATGAACAGGATCAGTGTTGCAATTAAAATTTTAATGATATTATTTTCCACAAATCTCAAAAAGTTCTTCTAACCACTACAATTGTAGTGAAAATTGGGGGGACCATGCAACTTTTCAAAGTCAACAATGAATGAAGAATATTTATGAGCAAAGTCTTGCTTGGATTCTATTTCTTTTGGTTTTTGACCATTTCAACTCCCACAATATACCGTCAATCATCCAATCTTCAATGCTCAAAATGAGTTTCTCAATTCTCAAAACAAGCTTATGGAGCAAATGACATCCATATGTGATATGGTTGGTCAAATTATGCAAAAGAAGGAAGAAGAAAGGCGAATTGTGGAAGAGCAAGCGGCTAAAGAGGATATGAGTATCGAGGAAATGAGGCATGAACAGCAATTGGTTGATTACGAAATTAAAGATATCACGAATGATTTGGGTTATAAAAGATTTCGAGGCGAGAAGATTGATGAAGAATACGAGAGAGATTGTGAGATTAGAATTCGAAAACTTAAGCAAGATTTTAATGAATGGGGCAGCGAAGTTCAAAAAAAGGAGCAAGCTTACAATGAAGAACAGTATTCTGCTGCCCGTCTTTCCCCCGCCCGTTTTTTTTTTTTTTTCCCCCCCATCGCTGCTTTCTATTCCTTTTGTCGACTGGAGGATGTTTATATTCCTTTAGGGTATTATTGCTCAATATTCTACGTCTAAAGCAATCACACCCGACTTACCAATCGAGGAGCCCGATAACTCTTAAAGATGCGGGACGAGGCATCTTAGCACTATTCCAGAAACGGAATCGGACGAAGTAATAAAGTCTAGTGTCGAGAACCTTGTCCCAATCCCAAGTGAGTTCGAGGGTATTTCCAACGATACGAGTGATGTGCCTAATTGTGATAATAATCGTATTAATGTTGAGATCGATCTTGTGGAATCTTTGATTAACCGTGATACTTCGATTGTTTATTCTTCTAAGATCGACCCTATTCTCGAGGAGTTCGTCGGTGAACTTGCTCATATTGCTCCAATTCTTCGGGATTGTTGAGCTGATTTGATCCTAAATGATGATACTTCGAGTGATGACGAGATTCTTTTGAGACATCGAGTCGTTGATGCATCACCTTCTTATTCAGTGCTCGATAGTTTGGAGGAGAAAATAAATATTCAAGAAGGAGAGAATATTTAAATTAGAAGATATTTTTTCAAATCCAGGTCGTTATTCTTCGAGAGAAATTAATAAACGTCCATCATCTTATTTTGCTATTATGAGTCTTGGGAAGTTAACCTACTTCCGGTCGTGTGCTTCGAGTCTCCTCTCCATTTCCTGATCCCCGTCGCGGTAGTGATTCGTTCTTAGAGGAGTCGTTTTCTTTTTCTTATTTTGGCATAATTCTTTACCGGAATTCGAGATTCTAGCGTTTATTCGGAAGAGACGAGAAGTGGCAGTACCACTATCATGCGTAATTACTCTCTTCCGATAATGATTCGTTTCTTTTTTAGATTAAGCTCGATAAGAGGTGTTGTTTGCAATGTTATTCAAATACTTTCTTTTGGAACTTCTCGAGTTTGAATCATTTCATTTCGACCCGTCATTTCCTCGTCCTCCTCCGGAACCACCAGATGTTTGTTTAGATTTTAAGCCCAATACGGTCATGAGGAATAATGAAGATTTTAACCAAAGGGAAATTGTTTTATCCTTAAATGTTGAAGATGTCAATACCTTCACATTTGTCATTTGGACTTTTCTTCCATTTTTTACCTACCCCGAGGATTCTCCTGTTATTCTCTCTTTCAGGAATGAGGACCTCGTTTTTGACCCTGGCATCTCTACTTTTCTTTGTCTTTTAAAGCCCAGTCTCCATTTCTCTCCCTTAAGGACAATTAAATTCAGGGATCGAGTTGAGCTTGCGACTCGGTGAAAAAAACAAGCCGGTGGGTTTCGTGGGAGTTCACCACCATGCTTATCCTTTTCTTTTCCTTCTTTAATATTTTCTAACAAATGTGTTCTGATGTGTTGAGGCTAGCTTCTACCGATTCTTTGTGTTTGTTTGTTAGTGAATTTTTTGTAGGATTGAACCAACAAAATTTTTGAAGCTCTCTGTTCGCGTGTTTGTGTCCTGGTTCACTCGAGTTCCTATCCTTGGTTAGCAATAGTTTGGGGAGATCGTATCTTTCAATCTTATCGATTCACGTTTATCTTTGCATAATTAATAAACGGCTTAGATTTTCGTAGATACCCGACTTAAACATTGAGGACAATGTTTCGTTTTAGTTTGGGGAGGGAACCTATCGATTTGATATTACCTGCTTATTGTTTTGTTTTCACGTACCCGTTTTCCCACAAAAATAGAATTTTTTTTAATTTTTAAGTTTTTATTTGTAGGAAAAAAATGAAAAATATATATTAGTAGTTGAAAAAAAAATAAGTGTTAAGACACGAATGTAGGTTTTCCGTTGGTGAGAATAAGAAGTAATTTTGGACCCGATCGAATGTGTTGAATTCTAGCTTTTACCCTTAACAATTAATGATGATAGTTTGTGCTAGTTTCATGTAGACTTTAAACATGCTAGACTTGAAATCATTAGTAAATGAAGACTTGTGCTAATTTCAAGTAGATTTTAAATATGCCAAGTTGGATCTTATATAGGCTAAGTATTTGCGATTTATGTATTGAGATTTTAATATTGCAAAGTAATCAGAATGATAGTGTTAATTACAAATTAGGATGCTAAACAAGGTTTATTTGGAAAACTTAAAGGCTTATAAAAACAACGTGTGGTTTTTCTTCCTCGAAGTTCTTAAAATGATTAATTATACGTGTTCTATTTAATTTTTACAAATTAGAGTTTTACTCTTAAAAGTTTAATCAACATATTTAGAGAAAAAGCTTTATCGATGAAGTCAACATCATTTGTAAATAAGAATTTTGGTTCAAGTTTATACTTTGTTTTTCTAAAACGAAATTTTTCTATTTGCAAAAATAGTGTATAAAAAATGTAGTAAAAAAAATGAATATGAAAAGAAAAATGTTAGTGGTGAATAAAAAAGTATGCAAGTTATAAAATCCATAGTGTTAATAATAATAATACAAAATCCATGCAATAAAGTACAGAGCTTTGTCGGTTTTCTCCCGATGTGACATCGAAAGAAATGGTGGAGGATGTATATTTAGGGTCGGTATCATAATAAGTACACGGATTCTTGTCGGAGGCGTGGCCGATGTGTCGTCGAAAGAAAAGTGATACCGGTTCCTAGCCTAATAATGTAAATAGTAATGATAATGTTGCAAGTTAGAAAATAAATAGTAAAAGTTTTCTTTTCTAAAACCAAAGTATTCTTTTACCCAAAATTGGCAAAAAGTCTACAAGGTGTAGGTCCAGCCCTTGATAGATCTTCACGATGTTAAGGTGTAGTGTATTATGTAATCACATGAAACCTCTAGAGAGACTCTAATGAAATTAAACTATTGTTTACGCGGGAATATAACAACAGAGTTTAGATAAAGAAGAATTACTCAAACAATGATCCTCTATGGATCTTTTCTATTAACAATAAAAGTGTTTTTCGATCGTCTCTCTCATCTATGACCGTGGGTTTCTTAAATACTCATGAAACCCTAACAACCTGTTACCTAAGACTCGCTAAAGAGATAAGTATATCAATCTGCCTATGTATATCTCATGCATATCTTATTTCACTAACAAACATATACTATCAACTCGGGAGTTAAGCATAATACTCCAGGACTAATATTGTCTACTAGCAGGGAATATTTTGATCTGCCAGCACTAACTATAACATTATCCTTACCAGTAGGAACTACATACCTACCAGCAGAAACTTTTACTCTACCAGTAGGAACTACATACCTACCAGCAGAAACTTTTACTCTACCAGTAGGAACTACATACCTACTAGTAGTAACTATCTATTACAATATTCCTAACACAAGGCTTTTTCATTGGAAGATCATGCGTCTCGATTATTATTCTCCGGATGGGGTGTCAAAAGCCTTAGCACTTACCCGATGACGGTGGGATGCTAGATAAGAAAGTCATTTTTGGGGCAGTGAACCAAAGATATCTTAGCTAAGGAGGTTTTTTGTTTGCTTGAGTTGGGATCTTACTATGTTAATAACATATTAGCCCAAAAGGCCCATGTGTATGCATAGTCGGATTTTAACTATCGTATATATGTGGAATTTAATGGTTTAATTAATTTGAGCCCCCCACTTAAATATATGATTTATGGTCGGAAGAGAAATTCACAAGTTGTAATTATAACTAGTCTTAGCTCTCTTAGCTCGTACTTACGGTGTTCTCATAATTTGGAAGTTAGTATGAGAGAAAAGTGAAAAATCAGAAATGATGAAGTTATCTTTTAGACACTTAATTGTGTTTTTTGTTCCATGATCCTTAAAGTTACGACTAAGGTAATGAAAACAATACATTATGTCAACACAAGAATAAGTTGTAGTTAGATAGTCTATCAAGAAAAAAATCATAAAAAATAAAAAAATCTTTGAAAATGGGAAATCGGGTGTTTTATAACTTGTGATCTCTTAGCTCTCTCAACAAAAAAAATCTTTGCTACTTTTCAAAGGTTTAGTTTGGGGAAGTTTTGAGGTATTTGGTTATAAGGCATGTAATATTGCGTGAGGACACGCAATCGTTTAGTTTGGAGAATTTTGATAAGTGTAAAATACACATATCTGTTTATACCAAAAATGACCCTAAATGACCCAAAACAGACTAAAAATGGCAAAAATATATTTGTTTTTGTGTTTTGTGTGTGCAGGTACGGATAAGACAAAAATCACAAGAAAACCGTCAAAAAATGGGCAAACACGGACACGAGAATGGAAGAGCGTGCAAGAGCCGGAAGCCAAAGTAAAAAAAAGTCAACCTCGGTCAACTCTCAAAGTCAACACTAGAAGACAAAAATCCAAAGTTACAAATCTAGTCCCTCAAGTTTCAGAAACTTACACTAATGATCCCTAAGCTAAATGGGCCTTAAACCTTAAAACCTCACCCGGATCCAAAGCCCATACCCGGCCCAAAACCCTAAAACCCATTCCCTTTTATAACTAAGTCCAAGTGCCAATTCTGCCATATTTGGAAAATGTTTAAAACACCTAAACTTTCATAAACCAAAGAGAAGGACTTACTTCCATATCCCTAAAGTTTAAATCACTTTTACCCGTTTTCAGTTATAAAAAGGCGCCAATGAATAGTTTACTGTTCATCCATCGTCTACCTCTTAACCATGGGTAAAACAAAGGGCAATTCTAAATTAAAGGGTGCAATAGTAATTCAAGTACTAAAGTACACTATGGGCAGGGTAATACATCATCAAACGTTCCTCATTGGTAATCCCACAAGAGGAAAGCAACATTGGAACATGAGGAAAAACATACAAGGAGTGGATTTTTATCCTGGGCTACTCACGGACAAGCACAAGCGCCATCACACGGATTGCCATGCTGGCAATCCATGTGAATCCCAAGACTTGATCAAACGGCCAAAAATTACTCACCAATGATTGATGGAATGAATGGCAGAGATTAGAAGGAGCGTGGGAAGAAAGCAAGAGGCTAGAAGCTTCAGAGATGCACTATAAATGCTCACACTCCTCACACACATACGATGGATCTTTTTTCCTTTTTACACCTAGTTTAGCTTTTAGCTTTTTAATAGCTTATGGTAATTTTCTTTTAATCAGTTGTAATTTTCTTTTTAATCATGTAATCAAGCTTTTAGATTAATGAAATTAAGTTTTTATCTCTAAGACTTGTCATTGCTCTTGTTTTTATTATAAGCTCTCAATAAGCACTGTGTTAAGCCTCAGTTTAATAGCTCTATTTTAAGTCTTATCTGTCTCTAAGCTTATGCTAGAGTTACTTAAGTATTTAATCTAGTAAACATCTAAAACAAGTATAATTCCTTTGATATTTGAACTTTTAAGCTAAATGGAAGGGGAGCTTATAATGGAAGAGCTCCCAAGAACTTTACTGGCTTATCTTAGGATAAGCCAGAGCTGTTGATAAGCTCATTTGAGCCCATGCTTCTATTTAGCTGAAGCCAATTGTAAGTTTTCTTTTAAGTTCCCTTTGTCATTTAATTTTTAGCTTAAAACTGCCTATTTGCTTATTAGTAGTTTAAACTGCTTATCTAGTTGCTTAATTGGGCTTATTTGTGATTCATTTTGCTTATTAATCATGTTTTACTATCTGTTTTTAGCTAGTATAGTTTAGAGCTTAGTTTTTCATAGTTTGCCTTTAAAAATCTCAAAACAAACAAATAGAATAGCTAAGAGTAGATCTCTTCGCATTTGCTTAGTTAGGTTATGAATTCATGTTATTAAGCGTGTTAAAAATAATTAATATCTGATATAAAGTTTAGATAGTAGATTTCATTTACTAAGCTAAATGGAATCATTCAAGGTTTTACAGGTGTGTTTGGTTTTTTTGTAATTGACTTTCAAAAAGTCAAAGGTAATTTGGTGATTTTTCGTTGGTTAGCTTGATTAGCTTAATGATTAGGATATGAGTTGGTATGACAACTGTAAGTTTAAGTATAAACATTTTTAGACTTATTTTTCTTGTTTTTGCACCAGGGGATTTTTTGCCTTGTTTTTGCTTTGAAATTTAAACAAGCATAAAGGCTTTGTTTGTGTTAGAATTGTGTTCAAACACACTCACTTGAGTGTGTTATGCAGTATAAACACTAAGGTAAACTGGATATTAGTTTTGCCTTTTTGTTAAATGTATCAGTAGTACTTAACATCTGTTAGTACTGCTATTCTTTTTAATCTTTCTATTAGGATAGTAATTTTAGGTATCTTGGGTTTTCAAATCAGTAGGTTATAGTATTTCACTTGCTTAATTAGATTAGAGCTTATTTTTCATTTTCTAGATTATTATCTTAGGTAAATCAGTTTTAAAAGTTCATCAAAAATCCTCAAAAAGCCAAAAAACAGTAGCATCTAGTGGTTAGCTTCTTAATTCAAATTTCTAGCTTATAATACTTGTTTTATGATTTGGATTATTAGCTTATAGATAGGTAATCAAGTTTTTAAAAGCTTAGCCTCTGCTATCGTCATTGTGCTTTTAAGCTTAATGTCTTTTGAGAATTTTTGAGTTTTATTCCTAAGTTTTCTGTTTTAATACTAGATTTAGAAGGTCTTGTGGGATTTTTGCTGATAGCTTGTTAGATTAAGCTTTTGCATCTCATAGGGATTCTAGAACAGCTTTTACTTTTGATTTTGAGCTTATATTGAAGCTTGTGTAAGCTTTTATGTCGAAACAAGCAAAAGTGAGCTCAAACCCTCACTTTCTGTGAACAACAGCTTTCATAAGCTCTTAAAGAGCTTAATTTTGGTTTTCAGCTAGTGCTCCTTTTATTAAAAGTGCTTAGAATAGGTCCTTCATAGTTTCTAGCTTTTTAAAATTGAAAAATAAAAAATTCAAAAAAGGGGTGTTGGGACAACCTTGAATCCCGTGAACCTCTCCCTCATAAACATGATGTTAACCATTGTGCTACAATAGCTCATCCGTGAGCTATTGTACACATTTTAGTTTTAACCTTTCTTTGGGCTTAAGCTCATAATATAAGCCGTAGCATATAAGCTTAATTATCCAGCTTATTAGATAAGCTGGGTAAGTTTTCTTATTTTTCCCTTAAACTTTGCTGCATTTTAGATTTTTCCTAAATTTTTCATATTTTTCCATTTAGTAGATTATTTTTAATCATTTTTCTTAGGTTTTAATTTTCGAAAATACCTTAAAAATACAAATAATTTTCAAAAAAATACAAAAAAATAGTTTTTAGTATTAGAATAATTATTTTTAGGTTTACAATCGGAAAAATCATTTTCAACATTTTTAGATTTTAATTTTCATTTTTAAGCCTTTATTTTTAATTTTAAAAATAGGATTTTAATTTTAAAAATAGTTAAAAATAGTTTTCTGAGTTTTTATGTTATTTTAGACTTTTCTAAGTTTAAAAATCATTTTTCTAAATTTTTAGAACTTAATTTGCTATTTTTTAGGATTTAATTAGATTAAAATAGTTTTTAATTCATAATAAATTCAAAAATAATCATAAAAAAATGTTTTTCTTTTTCTTAAAATTTTCTTTTGTCCTAATCTAGGTTTAGAAATTTAGTTTGCATTTTTAGGAGTTAATTTTAGTGTATTTGCTTATTTGTCGCGTTTTATTTACTCCCATTAATTAGTTTAAGTGTTTAATTGCTTTTAATTGTTCATTTTAATTGTTGCTATAGATACTCAAAAATACCTTTTCTCTCATTCAATTCATAATCCAAGCTAAAGGAAGGTTTCAATTTTACAAGTCGTTGGGGGAAACGACCCGGGTGATCATTCTTCCCGGTTAAATATACGTATTATATATTATATATATCTTTTAGAGTGAGCTTTTCTTAAGGGAGACTTTAGGAAAGTTCTTAATTGCTCTTTTGGAAATATTATTATATAAATTATTTTTGCGTATATAAAAATCTGCAATCAAAGCCATATGATGAATACCCAATCCCATAAACTTCAAAGATATACAAACAACATTCAAGATTTATTAAATTTAATTCATTGTAATCACGGAATTAGTACCTAATGTAATCGGTAACAAAACCCCAAAAAAATTGTATACACTAATTTCTAGTGTAGATAACACAAACTCCATTAATAATTATATCAAATCTGATGAAAAGTATATCTATTAAAATAATATGAGGGTATACCAGACGACAAACACTTTCATAGGCTCAATTACTCTGATCTCGTTTTGGCTCCTCTCCGGGTATATTTATTAGCATAATCCATAGTAATTGGGCCAATATCAATCGTAGGGATCAACGAAGATGAAACAAGGAAACGTCCACAACTAGCAGATCTTGAATTGTTGAGTTACATATAGAGATTTAGATGCAAGGGAACAATCAAAAGGTGGGAGGGGGAAAATTGGGAGAGAATTCAATTTTTTTATGGTAAGAGTTTAAGAGGTAAAATGAAAAATACAGTTATTGATATCTTTGAATAAAATTTCAGTAGAAAAGTAAATTCAAAACTTGAATTAAACAGAAACGAAATATACTAAAATGTATTTGAAAATAAACTTGACTATATAAAAAAAGATAAAATCCATGTTTTAATTATAAAATTTTTTTAGAACGGAAAATTTTTATACCTACACCACTTATCTCACATGTCTCCGACGAGACTTGAACCCACAACTTCTAGATTGATGGGTTACTCACATATCGCTGGGCCAAGAGGCCTTTGGTCATATTTTAATTATATTAATTTTAATATGAAATATAGAGATATAAATTTTAAAACTTTGCGTCATTATCTTGGTCACCAACTAGAGGATCGGTTGTATAATAGATATGGGTCACTTTTTTTTGTTGGTATTTACCCATAATTTATACACAGAAATACCCACAACCAAGTTTTCATGAAAACAACATCGTAAGTGAATTTGTGGGTACACTTGTAACCACGACTTGTCCATACGCAATTACTCATTGCAAAATACCCACACAAACATGAAGCCTGGACCAAAACTCAATGAATTTTATGAACTTCTTTTCAGTATTGTTTTTACTCTATCAAAGAATACAAAATTTGAACAGCTATAGTGACAAAAGACTTGTAACTATCATTATAAAATATGGCAGGTCTTAGTTTCAGTTCTGATTATAGTTGTAGTAACTCTGAGCGATTCCGTGCTCAGTTTAGTCCTATGTTTGTCGGTCGAAAAGTTCAATGGTCAACCGATTCTACAGTTATACGGATGCCTATTCAGGCAATATAACAAACACTTAAAACGCAATAACTAAGTTGTGTCTAAAGCATGAATTGGGGGGTTTCCATAGCCAGACCATAATAAACACATAAACACTTAATTGACAATTTATAAACACTAATTAACACAAATCAACCTAAAGAAGAATACCAATAGAATATAAAAAATCGATTAAGATAGAAAGATATACCATTTGTGTTGCTTGGCTGAATCAAGAAGAAAGTAGTTTGCTGTTGGTGAGATAGGTTATGGGTGGTTTAGGTTTATGGTTTGTGATAATCATACCGTGAAGATGTTTGCCCCTTTTATTTATCATTTTTGGGTGGGATTTGAGATAGAACGCGGGAGAGTTATGAAAAAATGGAGGGAACATTTAATTTTTTGGCAGTCTGATTCGTGGGGATTGTATTCTTATATTTCGCGATTGACTATGATGATTTAAACATGGTAACACTATATTGATTTGTGCCCCTCCCGTTTCACAAATTCAAGGTGTTTCTAAAACGGATTTTGAAAGTTATTCTAAGGCTAATGATGCTAACATGAATAATGTGCAAATGAAGTTGGACAATTTTCAAAGAAACCAAAACGATTTTCAAAGAAGTTATAACGATTCTCAAAAGAAGCAAGATGATTTTCAAAACATGATGCTAAGTTTTATGCAAAACTATCGTACCAACACAGCTTCGTCTTCAAATTCGGGTACTCTTCCAAGTCAAACTATCACTAACCCTCGTGAGCATGTTAATGCTATCACCACAAGAAGCGGTAAGACTTTGGAAGGACCTTCGACTCCTCTTGTTCCTACACCTGATGTTTCTATTCCTTCAAAGGAACCCGAACAAAACCCGGAGACGTCAACGGAAAAAGTGCAAAATCCAAATTTGGAAAATACCGCACATGTCCCACCTCCGGAGGAAGAAGATTTCATTTTCATTGAAATCCCAAAACCAAAAGCAAAGAAAACCGTTAATGTTGAAATTCAAGATCTTAATTCTCCAAAACCAACGTCGTATCAACCTAAACTTCCATACCCCGAGAGGATGAAAGTGAGAGAGAACGATAAACCAAGTGCTCAACATAGCCGGTTTTTGAAGATGTTCAATAATTAACTCCGTTTTAATGATTGGATGAAAGTTGCTTCTCGTCGAAATGCCAAACATTTATCAACATGGTTACGCTCGTTGCTAAGGAAACAAAGAGAAACTCGAGGCGATCGCCATCACAATGTGAATGCTGGACTGTTCTGCTTCATCATGAACAATGTTCCCGAGAAGCTCGAGACCAGAAAAAATTTTCATATTCATGTGCTTTACAAGAACTCAATAGGACTAGTGCTTTAGCCCGGATTCCGAGTGCATTAACCTTTACCTCTTATTAATTTTTTTTTTTTTTTATCTACAAGCAAACTTGAGGCTGGAGCTTTGACTTCCTACTCGATTGATCACTCGAGTGACCCCTTGCCCAATCGTTCCTTACGCCACCCAATGGGTATAGCCGGGATTGTTGTTAGGTTAGAGTTGATGGTTTTACTTTTCTTGCGGACTTTGTTGTGGTTAATTTTGTACCAGACCCGAGAGTACCTGTTATTCTAGGAAGACCTTTCCTTCGCACCGCAAAAGCCCTTATTGATTTGTACGAGGAGACATTGAATTTAAGAGTAGGAAAGGAAGAACTTGTTTATTATGTCGATAAATCTGAGAAAAACGAGGAAAAGAAATATGTTCATGCTATTTCTGTCATTGATTTTTCAAAAGACGACCCGTTTAGTGGCAGTACCACTATTCCATCCGATGTTCCTTTTCCTAGTTCTTCTCTGATGAAGACTAGTGATTCTACTTTCGAGAAATTCACCGATGAATTTACTCTTTCTAACTCATTACCACCGGGTAATGACGTTTCAATTCATAAGAAGGATATTCATGGAGAAACTTTTTCAAATCCTCTTTCCGAATTCGATGATAGTTTCAAATCTAGCGACGTGAATCCTCTCTTTAAAGAGAACAATAAGGATGTCGAGATTAAGTCTTCTCCTCTGCACATTAACTACACCGGACAGGATGTGTTTACGAAGCTTATCTTGAAAGAGAATTCTATTCACCGGGAATTAATCTTACCCTCCTCCCACCCTTGAAAAAAAAAAAAAAAAAAAAGAAAAAAAAAAAAAAAAAAAAAAAAAAACTTTCAAGTTGCAATCTACTTCCCTACTCTCACGGAGAGAGGTTTGTTCTTGGAAGACAGCCAGATGTTTTATCTCGTTGATCCATTCGTATGGAGAATGAGGACTCGTAATTGCGATAAGGAGAAGATAATTGTCTTTTAGCAACGTATCTTACATAAAAAACCAAACCTCTTGTCTAGTCCTCAAGAGAGTATGAGGATGATGATGACAAAGTTTCAAGTCAAATACCAATTGATACCATTGTTATGCCAATAAGAATCACTTTTGATAATCCAATTGATTTTAATGATCATTTTTCCAAACCAAAGGATTTTAAAAAGGACTTAACCGTTGCATTTGATTCCACCGACTCAAGTATTTTACCACCTCCTTTGTTAGATTCCGACTCGCCTTTCACTGCGGAGTTGTCGGCTAGTGTTACCTTGAATTCTCTCGGGAACGAGGACAAAGTATTCAAACTAGGTATACTAGTTTATCATACCATTCATGATAAAAATCTTGTAACATTGGAGAAGAATTTAAGAGAGAACATTTCCTCCGGGACTCTCTTATTTTTCAAAGAACCGTCATCTCCTCGTCCTCCTCCGGAACCACCAGATGTTTGCATGAGATTTAAGCCCATTTTGGCTATGAAAAATGATTTTGTTAAGCCTAATGAAGATTTTTACCTAAGTGAAACGGTGTTATCTTTAAATGTTGAAGATGTCGATTCCTTCACATTTATCATTTGGACTTTTCTTCCAAACTTCACTTACACCGAGGAATCACCTTTGTTTATCTCCTTTAGGAGTGAAGATTTTGTTTTTGATCCCGGCATCGTCACATTTCATTTTTCTTATCATAAGCCGGTAGCCATTTTCAATGGAAGTTTCTTGTTGCTCTCCCTAAGGACGAAGTTTCTTGAGCTTTTAATTTTAATTTTAAAAATAGGATTTTAATTTTAAAAATAGTTAAAAATAGTTTTCTGAGTTTTAATGTTAATTTAGACTTTTATAAGTTTAAAAATCATTTTTCTCAATTTTTAGGACTTAATTTACTATTTTTTAGGATTTAATTAGATTAAAATAGTTTTTAATTCATAATAAATTCAAAAATAATCAAAAAAATGTTTTTCTTTTTCTTAAAAATTTCTTTTACCCTGTCTTAGGTTTAGAAATTCAGTTTGCATTTTTAGGAGTTAATTTTAGTGTGTTTGCTTATTTGTGGCGTTTTATTTGCTCTCGTTAATTAGTTTAAGTGTTTAATTGCTTTTAATTGTTAATTTTAATTGTTGCTTTTATTTAGTAGTTATAGATACTCAAAAATACCTTTTCTCTCATTCAAATCATAATCCAGGCTAAAGCAAGGTTTCAATTTCACAAGTCGTCGGGGAAACGACCCGGGTGATCATTCTTCCCGGTTAAATATATGTATTATATATTATATATATCTTTTAGAGTGAGCTTTTCTTAAGGGAGACTTTAGGAAAGTTCTTAATTACTATTTTGGAATATTATTATATATTTTATTGTGTATAAAACTAGTAATCATGAAGTCTGTAAAGTGACTATTTTTTACAAAACATGTTTCTCTTCTATTTTTGGAACAACAGTTTTCTTTTGAAAAACTTGTTAGTTTGATGGAGTGACACAAATAAGTTTGTTAGAAACATTTGCTTTGTCAAACTTAGTGTTTACAGACTTACCATTTTCAATAGTTTTCAATTTAGCTTTCAACTCAGAGATTGTCAACAAAAGATCTTGATTTTGAGCACGAACATCCGCATAAGCATATGTCTTTTGTTTAACATTCTCAAACAAATCATTGATTTCCTCTTGAGTTTGAGCACGTGTCTTTTTGATTGAATCGAAAAGTTTTTGATATTCAGTTTTAACATTTTCCCGTTCTTTTATCAAAGATTGAACTTGAAATTCCAAAGACACATTCTCACTCTCAAGCTTTTCCATTTTTGATATCCAAGAGGTTTCACAAAAGTTTTTCAAAGAAGATTCAAATTTTCATTTTTCTTTTTTATGTTGCAACTTTAATTCAAAATCAAGACTTTGTTTTTGACATCTTTGAACATCGTTTTCAAGAAGGTTTATTCATTTTTGCATGCCCTCTTAGATTTCAATGGAGTCCCTTTAAACTTTCTCAATCTCGTCTTTCATATTGTTATCTACACATTCATGACTCAACAACACACAACATTCGATTTCATGCTTAAGATTTGCTTCCAAGAGTTGATCTTTCAAAAGTTCATTTTGTTTCCATGTCTCACAAAGATCACTTTCTGTTGCCTCAAAAACATCTTTCATTTCTTTTATATCTCTTAAAAATCGTATTTTGAAAGATTTCCAACTTAAAATTCAAATCTTGAAGAATTGGTTTAACATCTCGTTGACAAAAGTCATTCAACCGTATTTCTTCTAGAGAGGTATAAAAAATGCTCCCGTTTAGAGTTTGTTTGTAATAATTCAAACAATGTTTGAAAATCATTTTCCATTTGATTCAAATCCACTAGTATTGGATTTGCACTTGGCATTTGTTTCTTAGTGGGTTGTGTCTCAGAAGAAGGATACGTTGAACTTTCATTTGTAGGATCTTCAGGAGATATAAAAGATGGTGGAAAATATTTTTGTTCAGTAGAAAGGTCTTTTTGTGGAACAAAGTCTTCATAAAAAACATTTAACTTTTTGTAGTTAATAGTAGACACATTTTGTTTTTTCTCAATAGCAATTGGATCATTCATCTTGTTTTTCATTTTTATTTGACTCTTGGTAGCATCCTTAAGAATGTCCTCTGTATCTCTAACATTCATATGAATTTTTGAATCATCCAAGCACGAAGCATCATACAATTTTAGATTTTAAGAAATTACTTTCTTGAGAGTATAAGGATTCGCATACCCCAACCCATGTTTCAATTTAGAATCATAAAATGACATAGGTTTTGGTCCAAGCATAAACATTCCTTGTAAAGAATTCCCAATTTTTAACACCGTGTCCACATTCTTTTTAACATGCGCTTTGAGATTTAGGACTATGTCATGGTATTGATCTTCGTTTTCACTCATTTTGCGTTTCAAAATTAATTGAGTCTCGATCATTCAAATCTCATTTTGCGTTTTCACTCATTTTGAAGTTCCACAGTTTGTATTTTTAATTCAACAACATTCAAATCTAATTTATCACGTTGTTGTTCTAAATCTCGAATGATGTCTCGATCACAAATAAATTGAGATTGTGACTCTTGTTCAAATCGTTTTGCTTTTCGATCAGCCTCAATATATTCGTTAAAGTAGTTAGTGGTCTTTTCTTTTGTTATTTCAAAAACCCAAACCTTTTCCTTATACAACTCAAGCTGTTTGGTCAACATTATGTTTTGTTGTTGAACTTTTTTAGCAATTATTTGTTGTTTCTCAGCTTCCTTATACACATTTCTTGCTAATTGCTCTAATACATATGAGTCTTGAACATTGTTATCATTTTCAACACTGCCACTATTAACATCTTCATTTGGTTCATCAAATATAATATTGCTATCAATTTGATCATCACCAATTGATTTGTTAATAATTTTAGGTTGCGTCGGATACTTTTGATCTTGGTTATCTTTAGCAAATAGCGGATTCACATAACTTGTAGATGGAGTTTGTACCTCATTGAGAAATGCATAATCATAGCTTAGCCCAGCATCAAAATCAATGTTTGCTGATTGAATTCTGGCCATCAAGCAAATGTTTGCACTTAATTCCTCAATTTCTTCCATCCGTAAAGCATTAGCAAAGAGAAAATCATTTTGTTCGTCAGTAAGAATGACTCCTGCTTCATCTTGTTTTGCTAGTAGCATTTGTTCCATGAAAAACTTTGAATCCCTGATTCTAGGCTTTCGAAATTTACGAGCACAGTGGCCTTTCTCACTGCAGTTGTAGCATTGAACATTTGCAACAGTTCCTGAAGACGCATTTCAAAGAGTTCTCTTAATGTTTCCAGCATCATTCTGAACATTGTTACTCTCAATAACTTTCTCTTGAACATATGAACGTCTTGTATTTCTGCCATCATTACCAGAATTCTTGCTTTGAATATTCACTCTGTCACCTTGAATAATGGCTTGATTACTGGTGTTGGAAGAGGTACGAAGATGGTTATTTGTTGGATTAAAGAAGTTTGGAGTAATGGCACAAGCAAGTAAAATCATCGCAGAAGTGAGTGGATCATCAGAGTTGTTTTGAACTATATCCCCTTGATAATCATCATCATAATCAACCACGGAAGAGGGATGTGTGACATAGTATGGTGATGAGGTTCTAGACGAGGAACCCGTGTGTACTACCAATGCAAGAGGATCATGAGATTTCTCCAACTTCTTTGCTCTTGATGCATTTACCAGTTTCTCAAATTGTTGAAGGTAATCAAATAAATCATCATAGGAATCCTCAGTCAATCTTTTTGCAAGACGAACTTGAGTAACATACTTCAGCCATTCAGGTTGTAGACAATTTAGGAACTTTGTGTTAATGGTGACTTTTAGAAATATGATATGATTTTGTTCCAAATCATTTATTAACTGAGCAAAACGATTGTATACTGAGACGAGTGCTTCTCCTGGTTCAACAACAAATTGATCGAACTTATTATTGAAAAGTGTTTCCCTATCAACTTGGTTTTGCACAATTATTCGTATTAATCGTTCAACTCTTTGCCACATGGCTTTTTCAGTAGTGCAAGCATCCACAGAGTTATATATGTCATTTGGAATGGAGATTACAATCAAGTTCATTGCCTCAATCTCAGCTTCATAGTGTTTCAAATCATCTCCTCTTAAATCCTCTTCTTTTTGCATCCTTGGTGCTTCTATTTCAAAAGAAGTTAAAACTTTAAACTCATATGGAGCTTCATTAATTGCCTTGTTAAGCCACTTTATAGTTTCTCTCTTTTTGTTAATACAAATAATGTCTAAAAGCGTTATTTATATTTTTCGACCTCTCAACGTTTTGATAATCACAAAATGTAAAAACATTTACGATAAAAATAAATGTTTACAAATTATTAATCGTAAAATTCCATTTCTAAGATTAATCACTTAAGGCATGTACACACAAATCATTAAGCATGATTAGTGATCAAGAAAATATTTTTTCTTAACCATTACATTTTCACAAAAGTATTTCTACAAAATAAATATACAAAGATACTTTTTAATAAAAGAAAATATTTTATTTAAATAATAAAATTTGGATATGATTTTCCCTCCAAAATGGAGGCTTCTATACCAGATACAACCTTTCCCACAAAAAGACAAAAAAAGAGCGTACTCTAGTGGCGGCTCTCTTATAGGCATGACGGCCCCCAGATATATCTGGGACCGCCAGGACCGCCACCAACTAGCCATTGGAAATCGTATCTATAAGTATTGCACTATTTCTGGCAGAAAAACATACCTCTTTGCACGAATTTTTCTAGTCTTCTTTCTCTCTCTAAAAACCTTCTTTCTCTCACTAGGTTTCTTGATCACTAAGATTGTTTGATCTTGTTTCAAGTGATCCAATCTCTTCTTCTCATCCCTCCTCTCTTCTCTATCAAGTGCAAGAGAAGAACATTCGTATTCGCCAAGTAACGAATTATTATTTAGTGATCTCTCCCCTCTTCTTCTAAGTATCAAATCTCTATTGTAATTATCTTGTGTAATTGTGTGATTCGGATTGTGTGTAAATCTGATAGTGTAGATCTTGTGATTGTGTAGTACTTGTGAAGTGGTAGATTGGTTCTAGCTAAGATTGGGACTCGACATTTAGCTTAGTGCCGGAAAAAAATGTAAGTGACGTGTAAACGGTTTTCTCCGCCTAAAGGGAGCTTGTTGACATATTGAAATCTCGAGTATGATACTCGGGGAGTGGAGTAGGGTGAAGAGGAGCTTTGTAACCGAACCACTATAAATCTTGGCGTCTTGGTTTGATTGTTCCTTTCCTTATCTCTTTATATTGTTGTCATTGTTATTTAGTATTAGTTTAGATATTTACATTGTTGATTCATATTGTTGATTGGTTGAATATACAACTCGAATCTAAGTATTTTGAAAGCAAACTTTTAAAATGTAAAACGAACTTGTAAACTATTCAACCCCCTTCTAGTTTCCATAATTGGTATCAGAAGCTGAGGTCACTCAAGATTTTTAAAATATACTATATTTTAAAGCTTGGATCTATCTATGGATTCCGACAAATATCTAGAAGGGCAATCCATGCAAAGACCACCCCTTTTTGAAAGTGATAGTTTTATTTATTGGAAAAATAGATTCGAGACATATGTTAAATCAAAAGATCTTGATCTTTGGCATGTTATTACTAACAGTGATTTTCAACCTATTTAACAAAATCCGAAAACCAAATTAGATGAGGTTATCGCTTTTGAAAAACAAAGTGATGATCTTAAAAAGAAGCTTGCGAAAAATAACAAAGCCAAAATGGTTATTTAAAATGCATTGGCAAGAAAAGAATATGAAAGAATTTTCATGTGTAATAAGGCAAAAGAAATCTGGAAATCTTTATTAATCACCCATCAAGGTAATAACCAAGTCTAAGATAACAAGATCGACCTTTTGGTACAACAATATGGAGAGCAAAGGTGTAACATCCGAGAATTTTCGAATTTAGAATGACGATGTCAATCTTTGACTTTTTGGGTCTGGCTTGACTTATAAGAACGATCATCTAAATCACGTTTTCACGACTCGGACTCTAAAGCAATTTGATGTGGAATGACATTCCTGACAACTTTTTAGTTTTGCCCGAGACCTGGAAACGAGCCGAAAAGGGTTAAAACAGCACCGCAAACATTATTCGAACAATATACAACGCGGACACACAAAAACAATTAAATTTGTTTTTAGTTATCAGTATTTATTTAATAAAAATATTAAATAAATTATTCATCATTTTTAATTAAAAGCGTTTTTGAAAACGCGACTATTCGAGTTGAAATCCATTTTTATTTCAGACGGAGCGAAACCGGTTCACAAAATGAATAACAGATATTTTATTTAATGTTATAAAATATTTCTGAAATATTATCAAATAAATACTCATTTTTATCAGAAAAATGATTATAAAAACAATGGCGCAAGTTTCGAGATTTGAATCGTTCGTTAAGTCGCTCAAATGAGTCCCGAACCGATATTTATAAAAGTATAATAAAAATGTTACACTTTTCACTCGAGAAAAAACAACTAGTTGGGGAGTTGATCTAGAATGTGTAAAGTGTCATATGCTTAAAATTGAGAATGAAAAACTCAAAGAGGAAGCCATTAGATTAACTAAATTTGAAAAGAGTACACATTGTCTAAATTAAATGTTAATTAATCAAAAACCCTCTGGAGAAAAATTAGGTTTAGAGTTTAATTTATTTGAAGCATCATCTAGTGGAACTAAGGAAATTAAATTTGTGAAAGCCCAAAAAAAGGCGTCTTCTGATGGAGGTCCCATAAATATGGGCGGCCCCCATATTGTACAAGCGGCCCCCAAAGAAATTATGGGACCGCCAGTCATCACGCCTAGATTTGAGAAAAGTGTGTCTTTTAAAAAATCTATTTTGGGTCCTAGACCAAAACACATAATAGTAAACAACGTCAAAGTGTGTTAAAACCTAAAGTTGTTTTTTCAAAACCAAAATTTAGATCAAAAACTCCACCACCTAGAAGAGTCAATAATAATTATCCTCGTCCTAAGACACCGCAACCAAAAAGGAACGTTGATTGACAAAACCAACCTCATGGATATCCCGTAACTTGGAATAATTTCCAAAATTAAAGTTACATGCCTTGGGGAATGATTTCATCATTTCCACATCCTAACCAAATGCAATAAATGCATGAGATGTTCAACACTAACAACTTTAGACCCATGAGATAGTGGGGATCAAATGTTTGAGTTAATAGATATTCCTTGAAGTCGACTTGGAACCTGATGAGTGGATAAAGGATAGCAGATGGTCTAAACACATGACGGGTAACCGAAAGCTCTTCTCAAGCTACAAGGCATACAACGGAGGTAATGTTATTTTTGGTAGCAATATTTGTGGTAACATCATTGGCAAAGGTACGATTTTGAATGACTCTCTCAAAATAGATAATGTAGAACATATAGATAACTTAAGATTTAACTTGCTAAGTGTAGGACAAATATGTGATAATAAGTGTAGAGTAACTTTTTCTGAACATAATAGTAAAATTACTAAGGATGGTAAGGTCATGGGTAGAGGTATTAGGAAGAAAGGCTTATATGTGATGAAATTAGGAAATAAGCCAAAAGACCAAATTTGTCTAGCAACGATTGATGAAAACTTCACGTTGTGGCTTAGGAGATTAGGTTACGATAATATGCTTCTCATTCAATCGTTAGCATCTAAGGAATTAGTTAGAAACTTACCTAAGCTTAAGTTTGATCAACACTTCTGTGATGCTTGCAAAATTGGAAAACAAGCTCACGCTAGTCACAAAGCTAAGAATATAGTCTCAACGACTAGATGCTTAAAACTCCTTCATATAGATCTCTTTAGTCCATCTGCCGTATGGAGTTACGGAGGAAACCGCTACACCTTAGTCATAGTAGATGACTACTCTAGGTATACTTGGACTAGATTCCTTAAGGATAAAACCGAAGCCTTCGATCAATTCAAAATATTTAGTAAGAAAATTCAAAACCAATTAGGATGTACAATAGTGTCAATAAGAACAGACCATGGTAGGGAATTTGATAATGAGGTGCAATTTAGAGAGTTTTGTAATGCAAATGGAATTACACATAACTTCTCTGCTCCACGCACTCCTCAATCAAATGGCGTGGTTGAAAGGAAAAATAGGACACTTCAAAAAATGAGTAGGACTATGTTGAATGAGCAATCGTTACCACAAAAGTTTTGGAGTAAAGCCATAGATACGTCAACATACATTCTCAACCGAATCCTAATTAGAGCCATCCTCGGAAAAACACCTTATAAACTCTTGAGAGGTAGAAAACCTACTCTTGATTACTTTAGAGTGTTTGGAAGCAAGTGCTTCATTCTAAACACTAAAGACTACCTTACCAAGTTTGACCCAAAGTCATATGAAGGTGTCTTTTTAGGTTACTCCCAAAATAGTACAGCCTACATCATCCTTAATAAACACACTAGGAAAGTCGAAGAATCAGTCAACGTGACATTCGATGAAACTCCTCCACCCTCTAAGACATCACCCTTGGTGGATGATGACTTAGATGAAGAAGAAGCTATTAAGGTTACCGAAAAGAAAATCTTAGAAAATGACATTGAGGATGAAACTTTAGAGATTGACGAAGTAGTCAATATTAAGGAATCTAGAAACCATCCATTAAAAATGTCATAGGAAACCTTAACCAAATAACTCTTAGGTCACAAGCCCAAAACCAAAGTAACTTCTTTTGTTTTATATCAACTATAGAACCTAAGAATGTGAATGAAGCCTTAACGGATGAAAGTTGGATAATCGCTATGCAAGAAGAATTAAATCAATTCAATGCTAACAATGTTTGGGAGTTAGTTCCACAACCTAGGAATATGACAATCATATGAACTAAGTAGGTGTTTAGAAATAAGTTAGGTTAGTTGCTCAAGGCTATAATCAATAAGAGGGCATCGATTATGATGAAACTTATGCCCCAGTTGCTAGACTTGAGTCTATTAGAATACTATCGGCTTATGCATGTGCTTTAGATTTTAAGCTATTCCAAATGGATGTAAAAAGTGAATTCCTAAATAGTTTTATTAATGAGGAGGTATGCGTGGCATAACCTCTAGGATTTATTGACTTTGAAAAACCAAATTATGTTTATAAACATAAGAAAGCTTTATACGGTCTTAAACAAGCACCCAAAGCTTGGTAAGATAGATTAAAAGCTTTTCTTATTAAACATGAATACAAAATGGGAATAGTAGATAACACACTTTTTACCAAGAAGAAAAGTTCAAACCTCATCATTGTTCAAATATATGTCGACGACATTATATTCTGCTCAACTTATCAAGACATGTGTTATGATTTTGCCAAAATCATGCATGACGAGTTTGAGATGAGCATGATGGGTGAATTTAACTTCTTCCTTGGATTACAAATAAAACAAATCAAAGATGGTATTTTCTTTAATCAATCTAAATATATTAAAGAAATGCTTAAGAAATTTGGCTTAGATGATTCTAAACCAATGAAAACCCCCATGCCCTCTGATACTAAACTCACGAAAGACGAAGAGTTTGAGTTGGTGGATAGCACCAAGTATCGAGGCATGATAGGTAGTTTATTATACCTAACGGTAAGTAGGCCTGATATCATGTTTAGCATCTGCCTTTGTTCCCGCTTCCAAGAGGCTCCCAAAACCTCTCACCTTGAAGCGGTTAAGCGTATCTTTTGATACATTAAAGGCACTACGCACTTAGGATTATGGTATCCTAAGAGGAACGGCATAGAAATAGTAGTATATGCCAACTCTGATCATGCGGAAGATTATGTGGACCGAAAGAGCACTAGCGATATTTGTACGTTCGTGGGATGTTGTTTCACATCTTGATTCTCGAAGAAACAAACCGCTTTTGCTATATCCACTACCGAAGCTGAATACATAAGCGCCAAAAAGGCATGTCAACAAGCACTATAGATGAAACAAGACTCGACGACGTCCCGATCATGTGCGACAATAAAGGCGTGATTGACCTTAACAAAAAACCCGGTGCAACACTCTCGTACTAAACACATCCAAATACGTCATCACTTTCTTGGTGATAATGTCCAGAAAGGACATATCTCAATCGAAAAAGTGCCGTCCGTCGACACTATCACCGACATCCTTACAAAACCCCTTAAACGTGAATCGTTTAATTATCTTCGTCTTGGTTTAGGAATAACGGAACACATTCCATAAATCGTGTTAGTCCGCTTCTCATTCTTCTAGTCTCGATTCTAGTCCACGTTCTATTATGCTTCGTGCCAATTTAACAACTTCATTCGAAGCTTGTTAAATATTTTTTAATTCGCGAAATACAAATTAATTAGCACTATTCCTCGTAAATTCATGTCAAAATTTAAAAGTCCAAAAACCTGTAATACGGGCGGCCCCCATATCTCAGGCGGCCCCAAACCATTTTCGGGCTTCCCCCTGTTCGATATGGGACCGCCACCAGCAGACGTCTAATATTTACACTTAACAAAAAATTTCAAAACACAAAGCCAAACACACCATTTCCTGCTGGTGCGACGAACACAAAACCAAAACCACCAAAACTTAAAATCAACTACCTAAACACTAATTGAAGATCAAATCAACAATAATAATCATTCCTAACATCATAAAGATTATCAATTGTAAGTCGTTTCATCTATTTTCTTTCAATTTGAGTCCAGGGTTCATGATGAACATAAAAATTAAAATTGGGATTTTCCATTTTGCTTTCAATTTTGTACAATTAGGACTACTGGGATATAATGTATAACTAATATGCTTCCCTTAGACATAAGATTTACACACACTAGTGAGTTTGTCGAAAAATTGATTTCGAACCAAAACCCCAATTTTATTTTCAAAACACTCACGTTAGGAACATAATAAAATTGTTGTTACGCATTGTTAATACAACTTAAAAACATTTTTAAACACATTTGCATAATGATCTCATGAACAAAATTTGTGATACATAATTCATATGTAATTTTCGACATGTTTAGATGAGCAAAATCAAATTAAAGAGCGTTTGGGTTAACTCTTAGGATTTTATTTCTAGGTCGAGTTAATCGTTACTCCACATTTGTCACATTTAGGCACACACTAGAAACAATGTGAATAAAATGCTACAAGTAAAAGACTATAAAACATGACCCTATTTTTTTCTCTTTCATTTTAGGTGACAATGCCTCGAATCACCGGATTAGATCACCAAAATACCTGTAACTACATTCCACTCATATCAAATGAATTCGAACAACCACTACAAAACACTATTGCAATACTTGAAAAATGACACTTTCATGAGCGTAGGGTTGTAAGTCAAAATTTTGAAAACATGAGTCATATTCGTGCTAAGTTTGGATTAATTGGTTTTGATTGTTTGTTGAACATAAAGGAATAAATTGTTCCTCGTTTTGTTCTCAAGTTTTATAGTCAACTCACGTTTGACTATAACCTCCGAAGGGTCATTTGTGGTTCAACTTTGTCATAAAAGTAAGTCATTCTCTTCTAACTCTTTTTGGATTCGGTCAAATCTTGAAAATCCCTTTCAAAGGTCAAGTGTCAGACACCGACATGTGGTTACACGACTACTTGTCAATAAGTGCTCTAAGTAAAGGTCGTTATAAAACCACTCCTCCCTCTCCAAATGTCATCAAGTCTCTTATTCAAGTTCCTCGACAAGGTCAAGTTACTCATAACAAAAACAAGAAACCCATTATCATTGATAAAAACGAAGTTTTAACCCGCGAAATTCAACCTCATATGAAACTATGGGTTGATATCATTCGTGAAAACGTCATTTGTTTAGGAGGTCATCAGGATCATGTCTCCGCGTGTCTCTGTCATATTATTTATTGCATCAAAACCTCCACTCCATACAATCTAGCATTTTTCATTCTCAAACGAATGGAAAAGGCTCGAAACAACCCTAAGGAACTTTTGCCTTATGGAATGCTTTTGACTAGATTATTCAAACATGTTGTGTCCATCTTTCCTGAGTTAGCAATTGATCACTACCTCTCATATGATTGAGTAATGCGTCCCCTCACTCCTCATTATGAGCGAAAGACGTAATCGGATCATGGCAAGAAAAGACATCGTGATTCAAATTCTAGCTCTTTGTCAACCACTCTAAATCATACATCCTCATTTTATCCGTTAGATGACATTGTTGATGATAATGATGAAGAATCGCTTCTTTCCAACTCTTCTTCTCTTCCTCAAAACGTATCTTCCTCGTCAAATGTTGTCTCTAGAGTCCTTTAAAACCCACCTCATGAAAGTAAATATAACACCCCGTGTTTTAGGGTCATTTACAACATCAGTAAGTTCACTACTTATTTTTAGTATTGTACGCGTTTGCTTTTAAATCATAAACGTTAAGTTAAATCGCATAAGCTAAAAATGATCATTCTATGTAAACGGGCATCGAACAATTAAATATTTACATCAAGCAAGTGTTAAGTAATTATTTTGAGGATAATTATTAACTTTGTTCATTTTTATTTTTCTTGGTTACGTAAATTGGTTACTTTTTGTGATAAAATACGTTTAGGCATACCCGGAACCACCAAAACGTTTCTACGCTTCAACAAATACCCACAATTGTACCCAATACCCAAAATTTACTAAATAACATCACATATATGCATACATGGCCGGATATAGATGGAAATAACACAAGAAAATATCAAAAACTTTGCAACTTGATATGTACATCATAAATCTAATTTAACCAAAAGGACTTCACCATACCTTGACAAAAAAGACTTCCCAAAAATCCTCCCATTGTCTCAAGACTTACTATACCACTTTTTGACTAGTCCTTATGATATATAAGACTTTATATAATACAAGTAAACACATACAACTTATTTCTTAAGGTGAAAAACATAAAACACTCTCTTTGTCTCCCTCAAAACCCACGGCTAAACACTAAACCATACAAACAATTCATAAAAAATTTCCTACCACATTTACACACATTCCTACATGATATCTAAGATATCACAAGGTGATTTGAAGGCTTAGTTAAGTCTTTACAAGGGTTAAACAAAGGAAAAGCAAGATTAGGGTTTCATTTGGAATTAGGGTTTTCAAGGGTTGTAAGCTAGGGTTTGGTTTTTAAACAAGGGTTTAGATCACTTTTTTCATCACTACACTTTATATTAAGGTTACCTAAAACTCTTAATCTCTTTGTTTTCATGATTTTATGCATATATAATGTTTGTGTAGTTAATCACCATCTAAGAACATGTTTACTTGTAAAATGGATTTTTACACTTGTTTATGATTTGGTAAACTTTTATATATGTTGTATGAATGTTCATATCATGTTATAATGGAAGTATAAGTAATGTACATGTGTGGATTATGTAAAAAAAGTATATATAATCAAGTTAACAAAAAAATGTACTTATAAAAGTTCATGAAAATATAAGTATGTACACATTTGGATCTTGTGATTTTTGGACAATATACGAACTAATCATGGACTAGAGACCCTAAGGATGTAAGACATGTGATAATGAGTGTTGTAATGGACTTGTAACAAGGTGATTAAGCTTAAAAGCTATACAATCAAGTTTAAACATGTTTTTATCACAAACTTCAAAACTTTATGTTTTAGTTCGAAAACAAAGGTATTGATTTTATATTTTTATAAAATACTACATCCCATGAGGATTCCAAAAAGGTAAGAAACTTGAAAAACTGATTAATAACGAAGAAGATACGCTAATTTTAAGTTATACGTTAATTAAACGCGTTATAAAAGAAATTTTATAAAAAAAAGTTATAAAATACTTCTGATATATAAGGTTTATTATTTTTCCCTGATAGTACATAATTTTAGGATTCTAAAACAATAATAATTGTAATTTTTTAATCAATAACGAAGGAGTTATGAATTACGCGAGTTTACGACAATAAATACTTTTATAAAAGTTACTGTTCATCTCAGACATAAATATTTTAGAAACATCATTAATATGATATAACTTTCAATAACAAAGACGTGCTTGAAAGAATCACTAAAAACCAAGCTAAAACGAATAAGATACGGCATTTACGGGTTTTATGATAACTAAATTTATAAAAATAAATTTATAAACTGTCATGAACAGTAAAACCCACTGTTCACCAGAGGACTAAAAATATGAAAATGCAATATTTTGATAACTCGTCTTAATACGAAAGCGTGGATATAAGAAATGTAAGAAACGGGCTTAAAACGATAAACTTACGTCGTTTTTACTAATGAAATGTTTATAAACGTTTTAACTTTATAAATACGATTTCACAAACGCAATTAGATGGTGATGTAGCTATGTAGAATTATATATAGTAGTAGTTATTCAAAATTCTTAGTACTTATACGGCCTATATTGGATTAGGTTGCATTCGGCGTTTATCTGATGCATTTTCTGTGATATAATTGTTATCATACACGCAAGGTGAGTTCATAGCCTCACATTTTACATTTTAATGATTTACAAGTTTTGGGGTGAGAAACATATGCAAGTTTTATAATTGGACGCAAGTGGACATTTCATATTTACGATTACATATTTGTCTAAGTAGTGATAACCCTCTGAGCCCATTATCATGAACTGTCAATTACTGTTGTGAGCGCGAATGTTATAAATAGATCTATTTGGGATTGACATCCCCGTTCGGGTGAGTCATGCTCACTGTGCCGGTTTGCCAGACAACGAACGTATACCATCTCGGACATAAGATGTTGCGGGTTAGAACATCATCACGGGCAATGTTGGCAATTTATATTGCATTTCATACATGTCGAGCTTTAGTGTCATGAGCTTAGGAAAACGTAATTACATTTTATGATGTTTGCATATGTTGCATTATCATGGGAAAATCTTGCAGTCCTACATTATACATTTTATAAACCTATGAATTCACTCAACAATATGTTGACGTTTTAAGCAATGTTTTTTAAGGGATCAATAAGGCACGAGGTGCAATGGATACATTGGTGGTTTTGATTTGGATGTCATGTATTAAAGATTTTGTCGCATTACATTTTGTATATATATTATGAGCTAGAAATCTTTGTATTTTGAACAAGTGAACAAGTGAAGCTTCGGGATTTTGTAACAAACAATTTGTTAAATCCAATGTATTAGTTTTAGACGGCTTTTAATGGTCGTTCTTATATATATCCTATGTTATTGATCTATGAAGTACCACCCCCAACCCATATTCCGCTGCGACCTAATTTGGGGGTGTTACAGATTAGTATCAAGAGCCAAGGTTATAGAGAACCTGGTCAAATGTTTTTATTGGACTATAACCATTTTCAAACATTGCATTCATACGAAGGGATTTTCACGGGACATATATATATACACTACTTGTTGTATTAGTTTGTTAAGACTAGATTCATTTAGGATTGATATACATGTTATGGTATAAATGTATATTACTATAAGAGTCTTATGTTAAATACTAATATAAGCTATTTTGGATTTTCTGATACAGTCATGTCGGATTCTGAGGATTCTATGGTTACATACACTGTCGTATCCAGTCCATTTGGAGGGTTGTCAGACATCGGATCTCTGGGGGTCGATGGACTGCCCGTGATGCTAGAGGATCCATATGCATATGTGGTAGCTGCTTTTCAGGCCCCGCCATCTCCTGATTATGTGCCGGGTCCTGAGTACCCACCTTCACCAGACTTTGTCCCAGAGCCGGTTTATCCAGAGTTCATACCACTAGAGGATAAGGTACTCCCAGTTGAGGAGCAGCCCCTACCTGCTGCTGTCTCACCTACTGCTGATTCACCAGGCTATGTTCTTGTGTCAGATCTTGAGGAGGATCCAGAGGAGGATGATGATGAGGACCTTGAGGAGGATACTGCTGATTATCCTACCGACGGAGGAGACGATGGCGATGATGAGGATGGGTCATCCGATGATGACGAGGATGATGATGTTGATATTGAGGGGGATGAGGAGGAGGAGGAGCACCCAGCTCCTGCCGACTCTACAACTATTGCTTTACCAGCTGTTGATCATGCCCCATCTGCTGAGGAGACTGAGCTGTTTGAGACCGACGAGTCTGCGGCCACACCACCACCGCATCCTGCATATCTGGTTACTACTAGGATATCGATCCGAGATGAGCCACCTACACCATTTTGGTCTGATATAGAGGTTGCCAGATTCCTTGCTATACCTACTACACCACCATCACCACTTTCCCCATGGTCATCACCACTGCCTCATATTCCTTCTCCACTACTACCTCCGATACTGTCACCACTACCAGTATCACCACCCTTACCTGTATCATCTCCACCACCTGCTAGTCTTATTCGTCCGTTGGGTTATCGAGCTGCGATGATCCGGCTAAGAGTTGAGGCCTTATCTACTTCCCATTCACTACCATTACCACCACTCTTACCCATACTGATACCTACTTCATTACCACCTTTGCATCTACTCTCTATTGACCGTAGAGCAGACAGAACCGAGGTTACCTTACCGCCTCAGAAGAGGTTAGGTATCTCTCTCGGTCCGAGATATGAGGTAGGAGAGAGCTCGTCTGCCCCCACTGCTAGACCTCCTGGAGGTTTCAGGGCGGACTATGGTTTTGTTGCCACCATGGATAGGGATATTAGGCGTGATCTAGAGAGAGATGTCGGTTATGGGATCATCGACACTTGGGATGAGATGTTGGTAGACATGTCATGGGCACCAACGACTGATGACACAGAGTTGGGTCGACGGATGAGAGAGTTTGCCACTAGGGTTAGGCAAGACACAGACGAGATCTATATGTGGTTGGATGATGAGCAGACTGAGCGACAGCTGATGGCTGGTCGGCTCAACATGCTGTATAGGGATAGACGTGCACATGCTCGTACATGTTTACTGATGGAGAGAGAGGTTAGGATGTCTCAAAAGGCTTGGGGATGATCCATGGATGCTAGTGATCTTGCACGTTCAAAGGTTATGTCACTGCGTACTACTGTATTAGGTCAGCAGGCAGTGATTACAGAGTTGCAGGCAGCGGACCGCAGGAGACAGACGGCGATTACAGAGTTGCTGGCAGCGGACCGCAGGAGACAGGCACAGTTCATTGAGGCACTAAAGCTGCTGAAGAGACTTCAGACCCAGATGACAAAGTTCGAGAGTCAGTAGGGACCCGCTAAGGGTCCGGCACAGCCAGATGCAACAGAGGAGGCTGGTAGCAGTTCGTAGATCTTGTTATGGCTAGTTATTTTGTACAGCATACTAAGTATTACAAGTAACTCCCGGCTAGTATGGCTTTAGGTTGTATGTTTTATCTTGTAACCTAATCATTGTGATCATTTTGTATCTAAACCAATCATGTATGTTTTCCAATTATATATGGAATGGTTGTATTATGTCATGTTTGTAATCGAATTTATTATGAATGAATGTCGATTTAGTTACACCATTGTTAACTTCAATTCCGTTGTATATCTCACTGTGTGTTGTGATCTCTCTTTACTTATTGTGTATATGTCATGTCATGGTTATGATTTTATGAAATCTAACGGGAATTATATTTTCTTGTGATTGAAGAAAATGGCACCAAAAAGAGCCACAAGATCAAACATAACCCCAGAAACAACCAACACCACATCTATCACTAATGCCCAGCTTCAGGCAATGATTGACCAAAGCGTTACTACCGCTTTGGCAGCACGTGATGCTAACAAAAGTACGAATGGCGATTACAGCCATAATTTGGGAACGGGTGTTAGAAGGACAGAACGAACTGCTCGTGAATGTACTTACACTAAATTTCTCAAATGTCAACCATTAAACTTCAAAGGCACAGAAGGAGTTGCCGGTCTATCTCAATGGTTTGAAAGAATGGAGTCTGTTTTCCACATTAGTAATTGTACAGT
>BQNB010035010.1:8407-50008 GCA_026074375.1 Tanacetum coccineum
AAAATTTGTCCGTTTAAGCGTTCATGTTCGTTTATTTGTCCGGTTAAAATTAAATGAACGAACATGAACAAAACTTCGTTCGTGTTCGTCCGGTTCGTTTACAGCCCTATACTTATTAATTGCCTAGTGGTTAGCAAACTAAGTATATAAAAATTGTACATGTTGCAACTCAAGTAGCATCATTTATGCTTCAGTTAGTGTATCAAGTTGTTCTTGTATGTTTGCAAGGGTTTCAAGTACATATAAGCAACATCTTATAAGCTTTTTTAATAAGTAATCCCAAACATCACTTAAAAAGGTTAATTAATAAACAATCTCAAACAGCCACTATAAATAGTTTTAATTAGATATTCCAAACAACCCCTAAAATTAGTTAATCGAATAAGCAATCCCCATCAGCCCATATAATTAGCAGTTTTAGTAAGCAATCTTAAAAAAAACATCCCTATATGATGTTCCTGTTAGCTACATGTTTCCATTACATATACACATATTGTCTGTCGCGTTATTTCAAAAATGTTTTGAGATATTTTGCCCACCAGACTGCATCCCACATTGACCCATTCTCTCTATAAATGGACTACATCGAAAGTGTTCAAAAACCCAACTTATTTATGGAATCATGTAAAGAATAAAAATTAACTACTGCAAGCATAACTTCGTTTCCATGTTCCAACAATTTTTTTACTTTGGCCATTCTTAAAACGCAGAACTACAAAGTAATGCAATTATTGACAAAGATGAGTCACGTTATTGCCATATATCAGCTCAATCTATGAATGCAATTGTGATTGGTATATTTCCATGGTGTTCTTGCTCCAAAGAAAGAGAGTCATGGTGAACTTCCTCTTTTATGTGATTAAGTGGGCTAGGAAACATCATAAAAGAGGTTGATGCATTTCAAACTTGTATGTGCGGGGAAACGTAATAACAACTTCACGTATTCCTTGAAAAACACTTCCAGCTTTCATTTCATTATGAAGTTGGTCATTCTCTTTAATCCAGCCAATGTTAATAAAAGACCTACAAAATAATCATTGCGATGATTAAGATATTCCAATCTAAGTGATTACTGATAGGGAAAATTCCCTAAAAGGTCCGAGTTCAAGGGTGCTAGTCACCTTCTCCAACAAAAAACATTTTTAAGCCAAAAGAGTCCGGGGCGATTGTGCGATGGGGCAACCTCACCACAACACGCCATGTGTCCCTTATTTAATTATTAAATTACATTTCGAGTACATATTTGTTATGCATGTATAATTTTTTTTGGATTGGGCAACTTGTACAATAAGGGCGACCGTATTTTGGGCAACTAGTTTTTTGGTCATTTTACATTTATACTTTTACATAAAATAATATTATAGTACAAGATTTGCGACTTATACATTAATATTATTAAATCACACACACCACACACAACACACAGCAACACACACTAAAAAACACACAACAACACACACAACCTCATGATGAACACCCACCTAACACATGTTCTTCTCCCCTCTGATTGTTCTTCATCAGATCAACAGAAACTTTAATCTTTTTTACTAATCCATCTATAACACTAATAGTAATCGAGAATCTAAATCCATATTCAAATCACAATGTCTGATTTGTATGATGTCAATATCAATGTTAGGTCAAGTGTTAAGTTGCTTCCAGAAATTAAAGGGCTTTTGTCAATAAAGCCGAAGCGTGAAAGGTTATTTAGGGATACTGTTTTTGGGCCGTGATTGGATATTCAATCTCACAAAAATGATAGCCATATGATGCATTATGTTTTTCAACATCAGGTATTTGTCTCTAACCTTCGACCTGATTGTCCTCAAATTATATTCCATATAGGGGATCATTGGTTAGTGTGAACATATAATCTCTGACAATAAATCATTGTCAGATTTACAACATTTGTAGGCTACTGCTCTATGATCATTTTAGTTTTAGTTGTTGTGTTATGAGGCCAAACTGTGTAATAATTTATAATAGAAACGAAGTACATGAAATGTTTCTCTAATTGCTTTCTTTTACACTTCTGATAGAAACTTAAGAAATCAAGTATTTATTAAAGCATTTGTTTCTTCTTTGGTGGTGCAGATAAGAAATGTTGACACACAACAGAGTCTGGGTGAACTTCCATCGTTTGTTGATTGCATACTTGAAAAAGTCCCTGTTTTTCAGAAGCTTGACGAGGCTGCAGATGTATCACTGGACCAGTTGACGGTAAAATTTATTGATTTACATTATTTATTGATGACATATACCCGTGGGAAAATAACATTGCTTGCATCCCACACAACTAACGGAGCATATGGTAGTATTGGCTCCTTACTTAATACCAAATTCTGTGGCATAATGGCTATAGAACTCCATAAAATATATGGCTATAGAATATAAAAACAAACACACTGCATTCGGAACCCTAAACTATGGATTTTGGCCAAATGAACTTCGTATAAAGTTGTAGGCTAGCCTAGTGCAATTTGCCTAAGAAGGAACTTGTTTTCTGCAATTTTCAATTGGAAACATAAGTTATGGCGCGATTAAATGCCATTTTAGATAATACGTTTTGTATTTATTTTCAAAAAGTAGGCTGACTAAGTTCTTTGAAGTTGCTAAATTTCCTATGTAATTGGAAATATGGTTGCTTGATTAGCAAAAGAATATGTTTTAATCATTTAAGCCCTTCTTTTTCAATGTTTTGCTATTAACTAAGATATTATCTGTCATTTTGGTACAGGTTAATGAATATCCATCAGGTGTGGGGTTATCCCCGCATATAGATACCCATTCAGCATTTCAAGGCTCAATTTACAGCCTTTCATTATCAGGGCCTTGCATTATGGAGTTCCGAAGGTACTCAGACATGAATGCTTGTTTTGGTGATAAAGATGTAGAGAGTTGTGATAATAGCTCAATTTGTTTAAGAAAGGCCATTTATCTTCCACCTCGATCAATGCTTCTACTATCTGGAGAGGGAAGATATGCTTGGCAACATTATATTCCACACCGTAAGGTACATTTTGCAAGATTTCACTTCGTAGGAGATTTTGACCCACTTATGAATGGGTCAATTTGGGATACGCTTTATATAAACGACTCAGACGAAAAAAAAGAAGAATTTAAACTGGAATGATTGTAATGGGTCGAACGGGTTGAAAGTCATCCAAAGTCTAGTTTTTATGGCTACAACCTCCCAAGTCCCAAGTCCTTCCATTTTAAGTTTAGATTAATATTGTAATACTATTATCTTTGTAATCATAGATTACATCTACACATGTACATTGTAATTCTATTGTCAACAACCCAACCTGGCACATTTTAATCCATACCAAATATTGATATGTTTCAACCCAGGTCTGTTTTGACCTTGTTTTGGCCCGTTACTTAGACCCACCTATCTGTTTTAAATTTCTATAGCATACTTTATTTGGTCATTAACTTGTTGCTTTTCATAGTCGATTGAAAACTTTAATTGTTGAGAAGTTTTGTCTATCAATGGCTAATTATTAAATTTGTTTCGTAGATTGATATGGTGAGGGACACTATAATTAGAAGGGTTTCAAGAGGAGTATCGTTCACATTTCGCAAGGTATTTGAATTATAGCACTTTTATGCATTGTTTTCCGTATAACACATTCTTCTACTGAATTTCATACATCATCCGATTTTTATGGCTTTGGAAGAGAAACGTATACGAGTGTTTGATAAAGTTCTAGTCATATATGAAATAAAAATATAAAATCACTATAAAGGCCACCTTAAAAATAATAGAGAAGTACAAATGAGTTGTGAAATGGAAATAAAAGTCTAAGTGTCATATAGGTTAAAAGAAGAGGTACTTGTATCCTTAGATAGTAGCTTTTGTTACCTCTGCAGGGTATGAAAGTGATTAATTAATGTCATGAGCAGAATATTGATTATCCAAAAATTAAAAGTCCTTATGATTATTTACACTTGTTTCTGTCGGTAAGAAAAGGTCCATGTCAATGCGATTACACTCAATTATGTGATTCTCAAAGGTAAAACAAAGAGATAGGTTTTTTTGTCGGGGAGCACCATAGTAGATGTGTGAGCATTATTCATGTGAATGAGAAAAATTCCAATCGGGCATTGTAAAAGGCATATATATGATTTTGTACTTGTATGAGCATTGGTGGTAATATTTGTTGGCTGTCAGCACTTGGCTTTTTTGCAAGTGAGGCAAGTATTTGTAGAATATCCTCTACGGCTTTGCAAACAGAGAAGACTTGCTCATTCCGATCTCAGTGAACAGTGTTCTTCTAGTGTTGTAAGTGAGCCATGACTTAAACAAATAAGCAGTGCCTCAACTTTCTTTGAGATTAAAAAAACTTATGGCAGATGTTTTTGTACTTGCAAAACTGGATCTGTAAACGCATGATGCTCTGAATTGTGCATTTTTCCAAAGTTGTTACAATACTGTTATTGGATGCTTCTAATTAGTTAAACGCTCTCACTAATATATTTCCAAAGAACATGTGAAAAAAACCTTGTTACCACTTAACATTAAAAGTCAAGCCAAATTCATGTCATCTCTCTCTAGCCTTACAGTTTACATTCCAACTGCATGTCGATTATTTGACATGAAAAGCTAGCATTTGATACACATACCAAACAACCACAGTATTGTATCAAAGCTTTAACTCCATTCACAAACCAAGGACTTCGCCAAAACAACTGCGAAGGTTCATTTAGTTTTATTTTTTTTGAATGGCAATTTTTTACGCACCTATCTTCCCAACATCTCACGAACGTGATTTTCTAACTTTCCCATTCATATACCATTAGGCCAAAGACATTGGGTGAAGATATTTATTTAATACATTGAATTTAAACAGACAAGTATCACACGATTTAACTTTCACATTCACCATGCAGTAGTTTTGTGTTAAAAACAAACCATAAATTTTTTAAGAATGAAATGCAAGTCCAACTCATAAATAAAGCGTAAGAGCCTGTGATACAGGTGTGTTTGTACATTAAAATCCACAAAACACACATGCATACTTATGTGTGTAAATATTCTTTTTTCTTCCAGCATCCAATTTTTTATAAGAAAAAAAGTCCAGATTTAGTAAGTTTCAAATCCCCCTTCGGCAGGCAGCAAAGAACAAGATTTTGCTTTTTATTGAACAAAAACAGAACAAAACACAACCATTGAGATGCACATTATCAAAAAGTTAAACATCTGAATACTGATGACCTTTTTGTCTCAACGACCAAGTATACAGAACAAGTTGCACTACAATAAAACCAACAAGCAATGATGAAAACCATCCTTCCATAACTAAATCATACTCTTTTCAATTAGCTTTTGTGTCTCCAAAACAGCAACCACCAGCGTGATGGTGGTGGTGGTGATGCTGATGTTGAGGTTGAGGCTTTCCCTTCAACTGCTTCCTCATATCATATGCATCCTCTCCATCCGCATAATATTTTGCATCTATGTCATTGATCTAGTATCCAAGTGTCACAGTATACAGATTGAATGTTGCACGGTTGCTCTTTCTCACATGTAGTGACACATACTCAGCGCCAAACACCTAGTAATTGTTTATAAAATTACACAATATGATATAAGTATTGTATTGTACTGTAAGCAAAAATATACTACTTGTAACTATAATGAAACACAAATATGTCCCTTCACAAGATCAGATAAAGTATATCAATTAGGCTATCTCTTATGGGTTTGATGGGTAGTAGGTCGAAAGTTGCTGGAAGTGTATACAGATGCATAGTCTCCTAAATCAGTTGATTAAAAACTAAGCTTAGTATTGATATATAGTTCTTATAATCACATTTACCACACTACCTACTAATTAATAAGGAAATCTGGGTCTAATTAGCCATACAAAAACTTACTTGTTTTGACCATGTTATATCCAACCAACCCATTTCTACCACTGGTAGTATTTATTTACAATTACAGAAAAACTAAAACATCATTTGACAAGGGTATATGATAACAAGCTTACTGTTTCTCACAATTAAAGAGGCCAGAAACAAATGCAGTCTTAAGGGGAGTTTAGATTGCATATTTTTGGCTCATGCTTATGGCTTATAAGCACCAAATGTGGTTATTTTGAAATACTTGCATCATCAAAGTGTAGGCAAATATGCCAATAAGCACTTACCAATCCAAACACTACTAAAGTGCTTTTGACTACCAAAAACGAAGTAAGCTATACGCATTAACACCCTCATATGTAGCCACTGCTTGTAATAACACTTACGATTATAGAAAGTAGGATTATATCGATACCTATCTGACTAGGACTACCTTTTTACATTGTAATTTGAAACACATTGGTGAAAATCAGTACATTATTACAATTAGATACTTTATAACCTTTATTTTGCATGAAAGACTAATTCCCGAACTGTTGAGCCTTCTTTTCATTAATAAACTTAAGCTGTTTCAACATGCTTATACACAGTAAATTGACATATAAACTTGTATAATATAGGGGTTTGGAGATGATTATATGATTATTGCCTTCGCAAAACACAGCAAAAACCATTTGAATAAAAGAGTTTATCTGCATTTTCTTATAAATAAAATGCAGTTGCAACTGCATTCACAAGGACCCTGTGTTTGAAAGTGCATTTGTAGAAGAGGCTATGATTTGCAAAACAGCTTTGTTTTCTGTCTAAGATAAGGCAGATAATCACTTTAATTACCACTTTAGCTTACCTTTTTGAAACACGCTTTCTAATTTTTAACCCTACAAAAGCTAATAACCGTCTAGTCAGTTGGTATCTGGATAACTCCTTATTGCTTTCTAAGAATACAAGAACCTCAAAAAGGATAACCAAACACTCCCTAAATGAAAAACACAACATTCCACTTCTATAAAATCAAATATAAAGTTATGGAAAGACCTGTTTAGGATTGCTTTTATCTTATATGTAAGCGGAAGCTGTTTTGTGCCATCCAAACTGCATTTGCTAATCTACTTATCTAAGAAGGTTATCCTAAGCATACAGGGAGCTACTTATTCCAATGTGCAGATGTGCTAATTATAGATGAAATTACACAGTAATTTATTTTCAACAGCAATTTCAGCCTAAAACCTTTTGTAAATGGATTCAATTAAAAGTCTTCAACAAATTATTATCGTTTCCAAATATTATCACATTTCTCACAAAATAAGCACGCCCAAATACAATTTTTTTAACTCTTTAAATTTCAAGCAGAAAAACTAACCAATCTCAATCCCTTTCCAAAACACCCAACAATCACAAGCAATCCAGAACCATAATCAAATCAGTTGAAGAAAATCCTAACAGCACAAAGACAGACTATTTGTGTTACAACACAAAAAGCATTTGTGGTATTTGCTTATGTCATAGTAAAATAAGCAAAGTAAACAGATTTTCCCAAACACTCCCTAAATGGTAACCAATATATGAATCATAAAATTAAGATACATAAACAGTTTTTTGTGTTTCGACACGAGAAGGGTCTTTGGGATTTGCTTATTGTTTTTTGGGTTTGGTTTATATAAAGGTATAGTAAGGAAAGAAAAGAGAAAAAGAAGAAGACCTGTTCCATAGCATTCTGAGCAACAGTCATAAGTTTAGTAGCAAGACCCAACTTCTTATGAGCCCTTAAAACAGCAAGAGAAGTGATATGACCATGACACTCAGTAGTTTCTTCTTCCATCTTAGCTAAAACATAACCAACAATCTTACCACCATAATCATCTGCAACATAAAGAAGATGAGGCCATGATAGAATACGATAAAAATAGTATTTCATCTGGTAGTTTTCAGGGAGACAAAACAAGTTGCACGCTTGCATTGCAAGAAGGCCATCCATTGTTGCTTTCCGTATGCACACCATCTTGATTTATTTTTTTCTTCTTTTTTAGGGTATTATTGTGTTTTTGTCAAGACGAGAGCAAAAAAGAGGTATTTGGTGGTTTCAGCATCTTTGTTCATCAGATTCAGCTTATATCAAACGTGAAATCCCTTAAGTTTGAGAAATTTACAAGGTCACAGCGAGAATGTGACAACTATTCAGAATGCTCAAAACGACAAGATTAGTTGAAAATTACCAAATATTACGCATCAGTGAGGATAATCAGCTAACTTTTTTGCATTTGTAATTTGGCTTAAGAATCGCTAAATAGTAGGGTATTTTTTTCTAAAATCTAAAAAGGGCCTCAGTTGATGATTACAATTCTGAGTTCTGACAAAGATGTTAGTAATAAGTGACATTTTGAACTTACTGAGCTCGCAAGCCAACTCAATAGATTACAACTTAATAAAGGCAAAGCCAATCTAGACGCTCATTAAGAATGAACAAGAAGCGCACTGCATTGATTCTAACAGATCTTTAACCAATCCAATCAATTTTTTTGTGACCCACAAGCTATAATTGATCCCTCTAAATCCATGTACATTATCATAAGTTCATCTAGCATCCCGAGTGTACTAGTTATCTAAATGTAGCCGAACCCAAAATGTCAGAAAATTGTTCATATTCCCATTTAGAATAAACCAACTCCCATTCACATATAACACGAGATGCGATAGTAAGAATAAACTAAGTGCAACATCATCAAGGATTTACAAGGGCTACCCTTACGGATTCCATATCTAACAAAGATCTCATTAATAAGTAGTCTATCAAATTTATTGGTTCAGAAATTGCGTGAACGTTGCATGCACACATCAGAGTGATGTGATGCCATGAGAGACTCGCTATAATTTAGTAGGTCTTTGCAGTTATTTAAGCGTGTCTATTAGCGCAAGTAAACTACGAATCACAGTTGCAAAAAACCAGCTACATTTGTTAATACTGCTAACCTCTATACACTCAAATTTATTAAATTACTACCTATATAATGCTAGTTCTGCGCGATCAACAAAACCAGAAATCTAAGAACAAACCATTTATTACTACATCGTTACTAGAACGCCCTAAAACAAAATAACTAGATATACCAACACCGATACTTAACCTGCAACTTAAAGGGATGATTCATTACTCGTCATTTCTTGACATTCTAATTTCTTTATTAACTGACTAAAGTACTAACTACACGCATTCATGTACTTTTGGTATTCTTTTAACCGAAAAATAGATCATTACCGAATGTTCTTCAGGTGAACCCAACTCCATCCGACTTGTATTGACCCGTACCAGAAATTTTACATTTTGAAAAGTTATCCAACCCGCAGCCCCATCTCATTTTTCCACCTCTAACTAGAACCGGAGAGTACGTGAAAAGATGATAAGTTATGAGAAATCTGATAGCTTGGTGTAATTATTTTAGCTCCACCCAAGCCGTACATGCATACTGCAGTTCATTTTATTTAGCAAATATTAATACGAGTCTCTTAATTCTGCAAGTCATGCTTTCACATATTCACCATTACACGTCTCAAAAGAAGATTGAGGCTAAAAATAGGAAAAGGCACAATTGTATTTATAAAGCCCATTGCATTTTTCAACAACAAAAACTAACCGTTATTTGAACAATGACATAAAAGGGTACTATATACTTGTAAACAATGGCATAAAACGATTATGTATCTTCCAAAAGCACGCATTCTTAAAGAATTAAGCTTATTATCCTTTTGATATAAGATAACCCAAACACCTTGAAATCCCGTAATATCATTTACAAGATATAATAAGCTATGAAGCACATTAAAGAAGCTTGCCCAAACACCCCCTTAGACTCAAACCACTTTTCAATTTCAGTTGCAGTAAAAAGGAGGTTGAACTGGTATAATTGTTCATCTTTACAACAACATCATTAATAAAAACATAATACACCAAGTAAATAAGAAGATACGTATATCAGAGAGTGTGTTGTTCACACGGGAAGTATCAATGACACTGCAAAAACAAAAATTAAAAAAAAAAGAATAAGAAAACTGATGTTGTGTTGTTGATAAGCATATCCAGATATCATCACAAACACAAATCTAATGACTCACTAAATCAATTTTTTAATAATCAAAACATGTGAAATTACATAAAAAATTTGTATTCATCACTATACTCATTAATTAAACCATTAAATATTCAATCACCATTCATCAAACAAACCATTATAACTTGGGTTGAAAATACAACTTAAATTACTAATAATAACAAACCAGTGAAAACACAAACAAGATTTTGTAAACTATAAATATAATCAATATAATTGAAACTTACCGGCAAGCACCACATCTGCTCCAACAAATGACTGATATGTGTTTGGAATAAAGATTAGTTTCAGATAATGTGATTACAAGGAAATGCAGATGTCGTTTTGAAGAAAATAGGGATTTTAATCAAAACGGGGGAAAACAGGGGGCGGGTAGATGGAGAGGTTTCTGTGTGATGATGTGGGAGAGAAGGTGGGAAATGAAGTGGGGGAGTATATTGTAGGTATTAGTATAATTTTTTTGGTATAAGTAATATTTTGATTTGTATAAATGAAAATATATATATATATATATATATATATATATATAAAGTAATAGTTGCCCTAGTTTGGTTGCCCTAAGTACATGTCGCCCTATGACGGATGTACTTTTTGTCAGTCCTTTTACAAATGTAAAATGACCAAAAAACCAGTCGCCCTAGTACATGTCGCCCTAATAGTACCAGTTGCCCAAAATATTTATACATTACAAATACGGACACATGGCGTGTTGTGGTGAGGTTGCCCCATCGCACAGTCGCCCCGGACTCTTTTGGCTTAAAAATGTTTTTTGGGGGAGAAGGTGACTAGCACCCTTGAACTCGGACCTTTTAGGGAATTTTCCCTTACTGATATAAATTTAGACTTTAAAAAGAAGTACAAACCTGGTAGTCCACCAATAGTTTCAGAGTAGACACACTTCTGTTGCACATCACCTTCTTCAACAGTCAAAAAATATAGTAACAGTTAGAGGTGGCCAGGTGGGTATAGGTTGGTTGAGGCATGATAAAATGGTATAAAGTGCAACCAAATAACTGGAAAATTTTCATTTGCTTCACCAACTCCTGGTTCTTGTTCTGCAGATCGTCCATCATAGATGCCTTTGCCGACACAACCTGAACAATATTATGTGCTTCAAGTAAAGCAACCTCTTTTAACTTGGTAAATCTATCTAATGATGTGTTGTCATATTGTAGTTTTGCAATCTGAAATAAAAAAACCAACATGAAAAGTCTAAACTTATTGAGATTATCATCATCATGTTTCAATTCTTATATGGAAGTATGGAGGTATGCTTTTAATCATGACCCACCAAATCAAGAATCATAAATGTATAACTTTACTTTTAATCACAACTCGGTTAATTAGTCACTTTAGCTAATCCATATGCAATAATACACATAATTAAACCGAACATAACATAACTAATAAAAATTATATTAACCTATGAACTGAACCATCATGTAAAAGCATAATAAAAATTAAATTAAGTAAACCCAAGATCAAAACTTTCTTATATCATACAGTGATTCATAAAACAATAAACTAAAAAGCCTCAACTGATCGTTACTAACATGGAGAAGGTTACGATTGACAAAATCTCCTTCCCACCCACATCCGCAATCTCTTCTCCTGCATCTTTCGTATACTACCCACTGTCTTTGCTTTCAGTTTTGGAGAAACTCAAGGAGTGCATATCTAATTTATAGATGTCATCTTGTAACCCCATGATTGTTTGTATTCTTTTGGTTATAACTAAATCTGTTGGGTCAGTTCCTGAGCCCTTTAGTATCTTAGTAGATTTAAAGATAAAATACCCTAAGTGTAGTCTAGCTGATGACAATTCAGCTTTAGTTCTTTAGGTACTTAAAAGATCAAACAATATCTTCACTTCAGTTTATGTGGCGGTTCAGAAATTGAAGAAGGCCTTAGCAAGAGCTTTAGTTCAGCTTGGTTGGCAATTCTAAAATGAACGATGTAGATCTCCTCTTAGAAGTTGAAACAAAATGTTTCTCTTTTAGAAGGTTTACAAGGCGGAAAAAAGATTGCTTTATGTCAAAAAGAATAAAGCATATCTCCTTAGGAATGGATACTTCTAAAGTTGGTATAGAAGTACAACAACTTTCATTAAAGGACTGTACCTAGTACCTTAAAGCATGTGTGCATTAAATGGTATCTCAACCACCCATCTAATGCATGCCATGTGTATAGGTATCTCATTGTAAACCTTAATTCCGTGTCTATAAAAGGAATGTGATACAGGAGTACATGATATCTATGTGAAACATATTGAAGAGCATTTACTCCCAAAACAAACTAAAAGAACCACTAGAGATGAAGCTCAAGTGTTGGTTAAAATAGTTTGTACTTAAACTTGTAACTTAGGTTTGAGTTTAAGTTAGAGGAGATCATCCCAATTTTCATTCAACCACTTTGTTATTTCGCAAGCAACATGTGTCATAGATTCTTTATTTGATTCTAATAAGAACTTATACATTGAAAAGCTACTTCCGTGTGTTTTAAACTTGTTCTTAATATCGTTTATATATTTCTTTAAAACATACACTTTGTTGCCATGGAATGTGATTAGTTTAACATAAGAAACCATATATCACATTCAAGGGGACCAATAAGTGATATCAGAGTGGTTTGATTTATAAAACCTTTTTCAAAAGTGTTATATAACTGCTCAAAAGATTTCTAAAATCAAGATCCATTAGAATGGCAGCACAAGTACCACAAACTCTAGAATATAGTGGTGGCGAGTAAAATGCTGCTCCTATGCTTGAGTTGGAAAATTTCATCAATTGGAAGAAAAGGTTTATGTGCCACATCATTGCTATTGAACCCCTTTTCAAAATCATTATTCAAGATGATCCCTATGTCCCAATGACTGCTAGTAATAGAAAACCAGAAGCTTAATTGACAGGTAATGAAAGAAAGGTTGCTAACTTAGATCAGCGACTTAAAAGTCTCATCATGTATGTCCCTACCAGATGACCAAATGAATTCTGTTATCAATTGTGAAACAGCAAAATCTACCTGGGATGACCTGATACTATATCATGAGGGCCTCTCTGATGTGAAAGAAAGTAGGGTCATGGACCTGAAGTTGTGTTACAATACCTTCAAATTCAAGAAATGTGAAACTCTAACACAAACTTTCACCAAATACAAAGGTTTGATGAATGAGCTAGTAAATGATGTCATCAAACTTTCAAAGCTTGAGATAAATACTGGTTTTATTTATTGGGTTACCAAAGAAGTGGCTAAGTTTCTGCCAAAGTCTTAGAAACACTAACCATGCTAAAGATTATGAGCTTGCTTCTCTATATGGAAACTTAAATATGAAGAAAATCTCATAGACAATATTTATGAGACTGAAAAAAAATCTTTAACCACTGCAACACCATTGTCAACTACTTTCATCTCAACCTCTATTGTTCATGACTTTTAAGATAGTCCTGATGATGAAGAGGATACAAGAAGCAGTCAAGAGTACATAAATGACATTGAAATGAAATTTCATGAAATAGCACTTTTAGCCAAGTCTAAAAGGTTCTTTAAAAAGGGTACCTAAAGGTTCAGTGGTGTAACATTTCGTATTTTCAGGTCATTTACGACGTCACATATTTCACTAATTATTTTTTTTCTCTCGTACGCATTCGCTTTTAATTTTAATAGTTAAGTTAAATCGCGTAAGTTAAAAAAATTATCGTTTAGCATAATCGGACACCAAACGAATTAAAGTTTTCGTCAAGCAAGCAATATATTATTTTTATGAAAGTAATAATTAACTTTTTATATTTTATTTTTATTGGTTGCGTAAGACGTTTACGTTTCGCAATTAAATACGTTTAAGCATACCCGGAAATCACTTATACACATTTTTTTAAAACCCTAGATATTTATTAGATATTTATTAGATATTTATCTAAAATATCTTTTAGATATTTCCTTAACCTTACCCTAGTTAGACTTAACTAGAGTTCCTTAACCCTAGTTAACCCCTATATATACCCTAACTAGACTACAAAATCATAACTTACATTTCTTTATAAATTTCATCACAAAATCTCTCCCCTCCTCCCTCTCTTGGCTACGACAACACCCCAAACACAACCAAATCCATATCAAATTTTATATAACACATTTACATACATACCTACATCATATCTAAGATGTCCTAAGAAGATTTGAAGGCTTGCTTAATCCTTTACAAGTGTTAAACAAGGGTTTAGATTGTGTTGGGTATCATATTTCATCACTCTAAGGTTATCTAAAACCCTTTATGTCTTTACATTCATCATTTTATGCATATATATGTCTATGTAGTTAATCACCATCTAGGAACTTATTTACTTGTAAATTTTATAATTCTTGGATAATCTTTGGATTAATCATATACTAAGGACCCTAGGAGTATAATACATAAGATATTAAGGGTTCTAATGGATTTGTAACAAAGTGGTAAAGCTAAAAAGTCCTAAAAACAAGTTTTAAACACATTTTGAGAAAAATATCTAAAGGGGCTGTTTGGAGTTCGAAATTTACATATATATTTTATGATTTTATAAAATAATACATGTCACAAGGATCGTGGGGTCATAAAGAACTCGAAAAACCGATTAATAACGAAGAAGATACGCTAGTTACGAGTTTACGATAGTTAATACTCTTATAAAACTATTTTTATAAAAGTTACTATTCATGACAGAAACTTATTAACTTTTTGAAAACATCAATAATATGATAAAAACTTTCAATTAAAATAACATGCTAGAAAGATCGCTAACAAACGGAGCTTATAACGAATAAGATACGACAATTTACGGGTTTTTACGACCTATTAAAACTTAATAAATAAATATGTGAACTGATGTGAACAGTAAAAGTACTGTTCATCAGTGGACTCAAAATCTAAAAATGTCTTATTTTGATACATCGTCTTAGTACGAAGACGTGGGCGCAAGAAACATATAAATCGGACTTGAAACGTGCATTTTACGCCGTTTTGTATAAAGGGATATTTATAAACGTTTTTACTTTATAAATATAATTTCGCTAAAATGATTAGATGGTGATGTAGCTATATAGAAATATATATGTTATTAGTTATCAAAGTGCTATATTACTAGGGAATTTCATAATGAGGCCTCTTCGGATGGCGTATCGACGAGTTGTTGGATTTACGATTTAAAGTATCCTAGCTCCTCGTACGTCATGTCATGACCTCTTAATTATGATAGCCCGAATGATAGTATGATGATAACTATATAGGATTGTATATGATAGTTGTTAAGTCAAAGTACTTGAGTACTGATACGGCATATATTTACTTAGATAGCTTTCGGATATTTTCGTGATACGTTTTCTGCCATTTACCCGATTATTTCATTACTTCACTTCTAAGGTGAGTTCATAGCCCCAATTTCTATCTACTTGTTTTACAAAACTCTACGGGGTGGGTAATTTACATGCTGTTTTTATACGGACCACAAGTGTTTTAAAAGTGTTTTCAAAGTGTATGTATCCAGATTACTGCCTGATTATTAATGCCTAAGTTACCTTCTTGCCGTGAAGTCCCTATTTATCATGAGCCGTTAATTGCTAATTGTAGTGAGCGCTAGTGTTGTGGATAGATCTATCGGGACTGACAATCCCCACCTTACTTGGGTCACTAGTTTGATCATGGTGCATTTAACATTGAGAGGACAAGTGAGGTTGTTGGCAAGCATCCTATATTCTAGTTGGGGGCAACATCGTAGTTAAGCTTCGGGGTCATGAGCTTAGTGCAATAATATGTTTTTTGGACTACTGAAACTTGTTTCATTTCTACTTAGTACTAAAATCTTGTGGTCCGCTCTTTTACTTATAAACCTATGGATTCACTCAACCTTTGTGTTGACTTTTTAGCGTGTTTAATTTCAGGTCCTCAGATATAAGCTTGGATGGGAGCCGTGATAGATATCTATGAAGATGGATTCTGTGTTTTATTTATTCTTTTTGAAGCCAATTTTATTATGAAAATTTGATGTCGTCTTTTGGGATTATAAATCTTTTTGTTTAAAGAACGTATGTAGTATGTCTATGACTTTTCTTTTCAAAACATATGGGACCTAATGTATGAACTCTGATTTTGTTATAATGCATCGAATGATCTTGTTTAAAACGTCCATTTAAGGTCGTTTCCTATATCTTGATTGTTGTACTTTGACGTAGCACCCCAAGGTTACCATTCCGCTGCATATCAGATTTTGGGGGTGTTACAGATTGGTACCAGAGCCAAGGTTATAGGGAACTGGGTCATTTTCAAAACCTAGTCTATAACCATAAATTTTAAAGATTTTCCTTACTTTCATTTTCAAAATACAGAATCCTTCATCGCTGATCCGATATCCGCGCGCGCATTCCCTGATCCTTACTTGCTCTTTTGGTTATCATTATAGTATTATATAGTTTATATATATTACTTGGTTTAAATTCGATCCCTTATGTCTATCTTCTAGTGTATTACTATTCATTCGTATCGGTCGATTATATAAATATTGACCATTCCGATTAATTCATGATTATTATAAAATTCTTATTTTCTCGGTTAGTACCAACACTGTTTTACGAGGATGTACCTTAACCTTATATCACCATATTTTCAAAATTGACCTACTCCCGACCCGACTAGGAAGTTTCGATGTTATCATTGGGCATGATTGGTTGTCATAATACGAGTGTATAGATTGTTACGAAAATATTGTCAGTATTCCTCTTCCGAAATGACGAGATTCATGGATAGTCAAGGCGAAGGCCGGGAAAAGGATTTTGGATCACTTGCGTGTATCAAGGCTAATGAAAAGAAGCTTGATGACATCCGGGTTGATCTGTCAGGTTTACCTCTTGTGTGTGAGATGGAATTCCGCGTCGATCTGATTCCAGACGCGTCACCAGTTGTTAAATCACCATACCGATTATCTCCGTCAGAGATGCTAGAATTGTCGAACCAGCTAAAAGAGCTTCAAGAGAAGGGCTTCATTCGACCTAGTCATTCACCATGGGGAGCACCCGTGCTTTTTGTCAAGAAGAAAGACGGCGCGATGAGAATGTGTATTGACTACAGAGAATTAAACAAGTTAACTATAAAGAACCGCTATCCTCTCCCCAGAATTGATGACTTGTTTGATCAATTACAAGGTGCGTGTTGTTTCTCCAAGATAGATCTTCGCTCAGGATATCATCAGTTGAGAGTCCGAGAGGAAGATATACCGAAGACCGCGTTTAGAACCCGATATGGGCACTTTGAGTTCACAGTCATGCCATTTGGGCTGACGAACGCACCAGCAATATTTATGGACTTGATGAACCGCGTCTGCAAACCGTATTTGGACAAATTTGTAATTGTGTTCATTGACGACATCTTAATCTACTCAAAGTCAAGATGAAGAACTGAAGTTCACCCTGATAGACGATTCTAGATTTACTCAAGAAAGAGAAGTTATACGCAAATTTTCAAAGTGCGGTTTTGTTGAAAGAATGTTCAGTCAACCGTGACAGTATCCGTGGATCTAGCAAGGTTGAATCCAGGTCAAGGAACTGGAAGGGACTCTGAATCGTCAACTGGAAATCGTTCATTTTTAGGATTGGCGGGTTACTACCGGAGATTTATTGAGAATTTCTCCAAGATCGCAAAGCCCCTCACCCTGTTGACTCAAAAGAACAAGACATATGTGTGGGGCGACGAACAAGATGAAGCTTTCCGCATTCTGAAGGAGAAGCTATGCAATGCTCCAGTGTTAGCACTTCCCGATGGACCAGACGACTCTGTGGTCTATTGTGATGCATCAAAACAGGGTTTTGGGTATGTGCTGGATGCGAAGGAGCAAAAGTAATAGGTATGCGGTCAAGACAGATGAAAGACGCATTGAAAAAATGATTACCACCCATGACCTGGAGCTGGGTGCGGTGGTGTTCGCTCTTAAAATCTAGAGACATTATCTTTATGGAACGAAAAGTGTTATCTACACTGACCACAAGAGTCTCCAGTACATCTTTGACCAGAAAGATTTGAATATGCGCCAAAGGCGGTGGATCGAACTACTCAGTGACTATGAGTGTGAGATCAAATACCACCCGGGCAAGGCAAATGTGGTGGCTGATGCCTTGAGTAGAAAAGAAAGGCTCAAGCCAAGGCGAGTACGTGCTATGAGTATTACTATCCATTCTGGAATTAAGACTAAGATTTTGGAAGCACAGGGTGAAGCTTCCAAGGATCTCAAAGCCCCAGCTGAATGGCTAAGAGGATTAGAAATACACTTTGAACGACGAGGTGATGGTGAAATTTACTTCTTCGATCGTATATGGATTCCATCAGTTGGTGGTGTAAGGAAATTGATTATGGATGAGGCTCATACTTCTAGGTATTCAATACATCCGGGTGCAGATAAGATGTACCATGATCTGAGAACTTTATGGGGGCCTGGTTGAAGGAGACATTGCTGGTACAGTAGCAGGTGTCTTAAGTGCTTAAGATCAAAGTTGTAACATCAAAAAACCCTCAGGATTACTTCAACAACTAGAAATCCCAGAGTGGAAATGGGAGAAGATAACAATGGACTTAGTCACAAAGTTGCCCAGAAGCAGCAGTGGGTATGATGCGATTTGGGTCATTGTAGATAGATTGACCAAGTCGGCTCACTTCTTACCCATTCGTGAAGATTTTAAAATGGAGAAGCTGGCAAGAATTTATATCAACGAGATCGTAGCAAGACATGGTGTGCCGGTGTCAATCATCTCAGACCGTGATGGTCGATTCGCGTCACACTTATGGCAAGCTCTCCAGAAGGCGTTAGGTACAAAACTACATATGAGTACGACTTACCACCCTGAGACAGACGGTCAGAGTGAGCGTACTATTCAGACGCTGGAGGATATGCTACGAGCTTGTGTTATGGATTTTGGTGGCAGTTGGGATACTCACCTCCCATTGGTTGAGTTTTCTTAGAATACATAGTTACCACTCGGCATTTAGGTGCCCACATTCCGAGGCTCTGTACGGGCGGAAATGTAGATCCCCCGTGATATGGACTGAAGTTGGAGAAAGTCAGCTTATTGGACCAGAACTTGTCGCAAGAACGTAGAAAGATTTTTTAGATTAAGGAAAGGTTGATAACAGTAAGAAGTCATCAGAAAAGCTATGCTAATAAGAGACGTAAGCCTCTTGAATTCGAAGTTGGAGACCGGGTGTTACTTAAGGTATCTCTGTGGAAAGGAGTGGTACGATTTGGTAAGAAATGAAAACTGGCACCATGGTATGTGGGACCATTCGAAATAGTAGAGCGTGTTGGACCAGTAGCTTATCGACTAAAGTTACCCCAGGAGCTGAGTTGTGTTCATGACACGTTTCATGTGTCAAACCTCAAGAAATGTTTGGCTGAGCCAGATGTTCAAGTGCCTTTGGACGAGATCGAGATTGATGAAAATCTGCGATTTATCGAAGAACCTATTGAGATAGTGGAACGAGATGTGAAGAAGCTAAAGCGAAGAAGAATCCCATTGGTCAAAGTACGTTGGAACTCTCGGCAAGGAGCTGAGTATACTTGGGAACGTGAAGACCAATTCCGGAAGAAATATCCGAATCTCTTCCCCAAATCCGTACTTTCCTCAAGTGCCGCAACTTGAGCCTTGAGGACAAGGCTCTTCTAACCGGAGGAGACTGTAACATTTTGTATTTTCAGGTCATTTACGACGTCATATATTTCACTAATTATTTTTTTTCTCGTACGCGTTCGCTTTTAATTTTAATAGTTAAGTTAAATCGCGTAAGTTAAAAAATTATCGTTTAGCGTAATCGGACACCAAACGAATTAAAGTTTTCGTCAAGCAAGCAATATATTATTTTTATGAAAGTAATAATTAACTTTTTATATTTTATTTTTATTGGTTGCGTAAGACGTTTACGTTTCGCAATTAAATACGTTTAAGCATACCCGGAAATCACTTATACACATTTTTAAAACCCTAGATATTTATCTAAAATATCTTTTAGATGTTTCCTTAACCTTACCCTAGTTAGACTTAACTAGAGTTCCTTAAACCCTGATTAACACCTATAAATACCCTAAACTAGACTACAAAATCATAACTTACATTTCTTTACAAATTTCATCACAAAATCTCTCCCCTCCTCCCTCTCTTGGCTACGGCAACACCCCAAACACAACCAAATCCATATCAAATTTTATATACACACAATTTACAAACAATTCATCACATCATATCTAAGGATGTCATAAGAAGAGTTGAAGGATTGGTGATCCTTTACAAGTGTTAAGAAAGAAAATGCAAAGTTTGACGTTTAGGAAATCAAGATCTTGCAGCTTGGGTTTACATCTAAACAAGGTTTTTAGATTGTGTTGGGTATTTCATATCTAAGATTATCTAAAAACCCTTATGTCTTTACTTTCTTCATTTTTATGGCATTATATATATGTCTATGTGTTAATCCATCATCTAGGAAATGATTTACTTTGAAATTTTATAATTCTTGATAATCTTTGGATTAATCATATAGATTAAGGACACTAGGAGTATATTATTAATATATTTAGGGTTCTAATGGATTTGTAACAAAGTGGTAAAGCTAAAAAGTCCTAAAACAAGTTTAAAAACAATTTAGAGAAAATATATAAAGGGGTGTTTGGAGTTCAAAATTTTCATATATATTTAATAATTTTATTAAATACTACATGTAACAAGGATCGTGGGGATCATAAGGATACTCGAAAACCGATTAAGACGAGAAGATAGCTAGTAACGAGTTTACGTAGTGATACTTTATAAAACTATTTTTATAAAAAGTTACTATTCATGGCAGATACTTATACTTTGAAAAACATCAATAATATGATATAACTTTCAATTACAAGAAGTGCTCGAATGAATCGCTAAAAATCGGAGCCTTTACGAATTAAGATACGACAATTTAGGGTTTGTTACGACTATTAAATTATATAAATAAAATACGTGAACTTGATGTGGAACAGTAAAGTATGTTCATCAGTGTTTTTAGACCAAACCATAAAATGTCTTATCTTTGATACATCGTCTTAGTACGATGTCGTGGGCGCAAGAAACATACAAATCGGACTTGAAACGTGCATTTTACGCCGTTTTTGTTAAAGGGTTATTTATAAACGTTTTTACTTTATAAATATAATTTCGCTAAAACGATTAGATGGTGATGTAGCTATATAGAAATATATATGTTATTAGTTATCAAAGTGCTATATTACTAGGGAATTTCATAATGAGGCCTCTTCGGATGGCGTATCGACGAGTTATTGGATTTACGATTTAAAGTATCCTAGCTCCTCGTACGTCATGTCATGACCTATTAATTATGATAGCCCGAATGATAGTATGATGATAACTATATAGGATTGTATATGATAGTTGTTAAGTCAAAGTACTTGAGTACTGATACGACATATATTTACTTAGGTAGCTTTCGGATATTTCCGTGATACGTTTTCTGCCATTTACCCGATTATTTCATCACTTCACTTCTAAGGTGAGTTCATAGCCCCCATTTCTATCTACTTGTTTTACAAACTCTACGGGGTGGAATTACATGCTTGTTTTACTACGGACACAAGTGTTTTCAAGTGTTTTCATAGTGTATGCTATCCATTATTTATAGCCTGTTATTAATGCCTAACTTTACACTTCTTGCCGTGAAGTCCCTATTTATCATGAGCCGTTAATTGCTAATTGTAGTGAGCGCTAGTGTTGTGGATAGATCTATCGGGACTGACAATCCCCACCTTACTTGGGTCACTAGTTTGATCATGGTGCATTTAACATTGAGAGGACAAGTGAGGTTGTTGGCAAGCATCCTATGTTCTAGTTGGGGCAAACATCTAGTTAAGGCTTCGGGGTCATGAGCTTAGTGCATTAATACATGTTTTTGGACTACTGAACTTGTTTCATAGTCTACTAGTACCTAAAATCTTGTGGTCCACTCTTTTACTTATAAACCTATGGATTCACTCAACCTTTGTGTTGACTTTTAGCGTGTTTAATTTCAGGTCCTCAGATATAAGCTTGGATGGGAGCCGTGATGGATATCTATGAAGATGGATTATGTGTTTTATTTAAATTCGATGCAACTTTTATCTATGAAAACTTATGTCGTCTTTTGGGATTATAAAGCTTTTGTTTAAAGAACGTATGTAGTATGTCTATGACTTTTCTTTTCAAAACATATGGGACCTAATGTATGAACTCTGATTTTGTTATAATGCATCGAATGATCTTGTTTAAAACGTCCATTTAAGGTCATTTCCTATATCTTGATTGTTGTACTTTGACGTAGCACCCCAAGGTTACCATTCCGCTGCATATCAGATTTTGGGGGTGTTACAAGTGGTGCAAAGGCAACTGGCCAAACTGAATGCTACAAATGTGGAAGGAAGGGTCACTTTGCAAGAGATTGTTTCTCAAAGACTTCCGTTCCATCATACTCATCACCCTTTCAAAACAACTCTCAGTCTAAATTCTTCAACTCCTCTTAACAAAAACCTGAACTGAGGCCCACAAAAGACTTTGAGGTCAAATACAACAAAGTCAAGGCCAAGCTGGCCCACCTCAGTTCTGGTGCTTCAACATCCAAATCCTCACTAGTTAAAAACAAGGATCTTATTACTGAAGCATATGAATGGGATGAAGAAGATGTGTCTTCTAATGACAATGAAACGGTTGAAGTGAAGGTTCTCATGGCACTTGCTGATGATGAAAGTGGTGCTGTTGGAAAAGAAAGTGTTAGGAATGATGAATGGGTGAAGAACTCTATGAGAAAAGTACACACTCTTTTTGAAATAGAAAATAATGATGAAAGAAAATCTCCATGTTAAAGAATAAAGAAATAAATCTTGTGTTAAAAAATAGAGATCTTGTTCAAGAACTGAACACATGCAAAGAGCGATTGTTAGTACTGAAACAAGCAAAGCTTGATTTTCTTACAATGTATCATGTAAACACTGAAATTCTCAAAGAGAATCAAAACTTAAGGAAAGAACTGAAAGAGCTAACAACAGTTACTGAAACATGGCTTAACACTTCTAACAAAGTAAATTAGTGTATCAGTGAACAAATTCCTAACCAAAAGAAAAGAATCTTAGGAGTTGATCAAATCACTAAAGATCCCTCTAGTTCTGACAAACAGACTTAGGTGGTGTTTGTTTTTCAGAAATGTCTTTTAACAACATTTTAATCGGACTCATTCAGACGCAATCAGACATTTGAGTCATTAAGGTGCTATTTGTTTATTAAGAGGCTCTGAATCTGAATCTGAATATTTGATCAAAAAGTCTGAATCTAATTCCCATCTTAATCTGAATAAGTGGTTAAGAAGTCTGAATCTGAATGAAATATAACTGTTTGTTTTAATAAAAGTGTATATATGTGGTAAACAATAGTTTTTACAATTTAAATATAAAACGATTGCATTCGCACAAAAAATAAATTTTATTAAATAAAAAAACAAATTTTATAATATAATCAACTTAAAGTTAAAAGTATTTAAAAAAACATGCAATCTCATGTTTATTCGACAAAAATAAACGTGTTAGAGTTTAACTTGAACTTTTAAAACGATTAACTAAATGAGCCGCGTTAGAATTAAGATATATGCGTCCGAAACCGTACCATTCAATTTGAACAAAATATAATTGGCACATATAATTTTATACATTCTTTATATAACAAAACATATGCAATCATTCTATTTTAATACTTTTAATATAAAAGATAAAAGTGAAACAAGAAAAATAATCAAGAAATGAAAAAAACATTAAAAAAAATAACAACAAAGTAGAAAATAAATAATAAAAAAAGAAAAAAAATACATTAAGAGGTATAAAGACAGCCCCTTTACATCTAGTTCAGTAAGAGGTTTGTGGATCTTACTGCCTCTTAATAGCCAGAAAAAAACAAACGCTCTTAATAGTGTTTGCCTCTTACCGCATCTGAATGACATGAAAAAAAACTAACAGTCTTAATGACCCAAATGTCTGACCGCGTCTGAATGAGTCAAATTAAGATGCTGTTAAGAGGCATTTCTTTAAAAAAACACCACCTAAGACTGTTTTTTGTTTTCAAGTCATTCAGAGACAGTAAGAGACAAACAATGTTAAGAGCGTTTGTTTTTTTTCTGATCATTAAGAGGCAGTAAGAGGCATAAACCTCTTACTGAACTAGATGTGGAGGGGGTGTCTTAACACCTCTTAATGTCTTTTTTTCTTACTTTTTTGTTTTTATTTTTTTCTACTTTGTTATGATTTTTTTTATTTTGGTGTTTTTTTTCATTTCTTGATTTTTTTTCTTGTTTCACCTTTGTCTTTTGTATTAAAAGTATTAAATAGAATCATTGCATATGTTTTGTTAAATAAAAATTGTATAAGATGATATGTGTCAACTCATATTTATTTTGTTAAAATTGAAAGGTACGGTTTCGGACTCATACATTTCAATTTTAACGCGACTCATTTAGTTAATCGTTTAATAAGTTTAATTCAAACTTTAAATTGATTATATTATAAAATTTGCTAATCAATTATAAAATTTGTTTTTTATTTAGTGGAGTTTATTTCTTGTGTGAATGCAATTGTTTTATATTTAAATTGTAAAAACTATGTTTAACACATCCAGACATTTTTATCAAAACAAACAGTTTTATTTCATTCAGATTTAGATTTCTCAACCACTTATTCAGATTAAGATGGAAATCAGATTCAGACTTTTCTACCGAATATTCAGATTCAAATGTGTGAATCAGATTCAGATTCAGAGCCTCTTAACAAACAAACAGCACCTTAGTCTTTGTAAAGTCTTCAGCTGATGATACCAATGTGTCTATTCCCAATGTTGAAAGACCTTAGTTATTTGAAGTTGAAGGATTCAATTTGTCTAATCATGATACTGGTAGAATTATTCCTTCTGAATCACAAGTGAAAGTAACTGACTCCTCAGTTAATGTCACTGACTATGATTCAGCTGATGAATCTGCAGTTTATAGCACCCTTCTTCCTCCTTTGTAGAAACTTGCTGGTGTTGAACCAGTATCCGGTCCACAAACTATCAAATCAATTTTAAAGTTTAATTCAACATCAAAGCTGAAACTTTAAAAGGTGTCACCATAAATGAACTAGATCCTGCTAAGGGTAACAAAAATGTTTCAGCTTCCAAGAAGAATTCAGCTTTTACTGGTAAACTAAAGAATGTGAAAACTAAATATGACATTTCTTTGTATGTTGTAATGAAAGAACGAAATGATCTCAAATTACAAATCACCAAAAATCCGTCCTCTTATTCCAAAAACAACAAACCACAACAGGTTTTTAAAAACTCACTCCAAACAAAATACAAAACACAATTCAAAAAGAGTTGTGAACTTTATGGGATGAACAATCATCTCTTAGAAAACTACTACATTGTAGTATTTTGTAAAAAATGTAAGAGAACTGATCACGAAACTTGTGATCATGCTGATTAAATGAGCTCAATAAACATGTCTTAACATCTCAAAAGTCAAGGTGGATCTTCTTCAAGATCTTAAACCTTAAGACCTTTGAAACCCTTTCCACCATGCAAACACTGTGAGTTTAATGATTATCAATTCGATGATTGTGTCAACTATCCCACATGCAAAATTCATGGAAGTTATGATCATGACACAAAGGGTCACAATAGAATCATTTCTCTTAGAAGAGGAATAAACCTAGGAACCCTCAGCATGTCACAAAAAAGTTATAAAACTTGTGGTAGCACAGTTCATACCACCACTGATCATAATGACATTGAGTGGTTCAGAAGAGGTGAAGCACTTCAAGCTAATAAAGTTGCATCATCAAATGTTAATAGATAAAAGAATCCCACTAAGAGGTGGGTTTCTAAGCAAAACTAACCATTTTAACTTATTTGTGCAATGTGACATCAGGAAGCCCATTTGGTACCTGGACAGTGGATGCTCAAGGATATGACTGGTGTCAAAATCTATCTGCACAAATAAGTAGAACAACCAGGCCCTAAGGTGGTATTTAGAGATGACTCTACATACACCACTAAAGGATACAGTTCTATTAAATGTAATGGTATAGTTTTCACAAAATTAGCATTTGTAAATGGTCTCAAGTACAATTTAATTAGCATAATCCAATTGTGTGATGCTAAATATATTGTTCAGTTTGATAAGAAAAAAAAAATTATCTTTAATTCCAACAAAGAAGTTATGATGATTGCTCCCAGAGTAAGAGATGTCTATGTTCTTGACATGACCTCTTTAGCACAACAATCTTGTTTCTTTGCCAAAGCATGTGAAAGTTTAAACTGGCTATGGCATAAAATACTTGCTCATCTAAACTTCAAAACAATCAATTAACTAGCGAAACAAAATCTTGTTATTGGTCTTCCCTCACTTGTCTACTCAAAGGACCAACCATGTTCATCATGTGAAAAGGGAAAACATCACAGAGCCAGTTTCAAAACAAAGCAAACCTCATCAATCAAAAAATGTCTTCATCTTCTTCATATGGATCTGTTTGGACATGTAACTCTCAGGTCTACTAACTATGAAAATTATACTCTTGTCGTTGTTGATGAGTACTTAAGGTACACTTGGGTATACTTCTTGACAAAGAAAAGTTATGCACCTGAAACCATTATGTCTTTCATCAAAAGAGTTGAAAATCAAAATGACATCAAAGTCAAACAACTTAGAACTGACAATGGTACTGAATTCAGGAATAGCATTCTTGTCAATTTTTGTAATGAAAAAGGGATTTCACAAAACTTTTCATCTCCTTACACACCTGAACAAAATGATGTCGCTGAAAGGAAAAATAGAACTCTCATAGAGGCTGCAAGAACAATGCTTTCAGGATCTGTCTTCTTAAAACAACACTTGACTGAAGCTATAGCCACTGCGTGCTACACTCAAAATAGGTCTACTATTGTTAAAAGACACCTCAAAACTCCCTATGAAATTTTTCATGGGAGACTTCTAAACATTAAATTCTTTCATGTCTTTAGATGTCCAATATTCATACATAATCACAAAGATCATTTAGGAAAGTTTGATGAAAAAGCTGATGATGGTTACTTTCTTGGGTGCTCACTTGTTTCCAAAGCCTTATGGGTCTTCAATACAAGAAGACAACAAACTAAAGAAACTTACCACGTCACCTTTGATGAAAGCACTGAAGCTATCAAATTTTCAAAACCTTTAGTTGATGATATCACCATTGCTGAATTAGAAAGATACTCACCTGATGAATATCTTCATCACTTTGAACCTTCTCAAAGGTATCAAGTTGATAGCAACGTTGTTGTGTTTATAGAACCCTATGAAAGATGTGAGCCTACTGACACTGAAGCTGATGCTTCCCTTGATCAAAATGATCAAGCTGATCAAAATAATCAAGCTGATCAAAGTGATCAAACTGATCAAAATAATTTGAATGATCAAAATGATCATCCTGTTCAAATTGATGAAATCTTAAATGATGATCAACCTGAACATTCAAATCACAACAATAATGAACATATCATTAATAACCTCCCAAACACTAAAGATGTTCATATCACTGAACCTCTATCCTCTTCAACTAAGGATGCTTCAGCACTAAATGTAGTTTTAACAATCTAAACTGAATCTTCATCATCCATTCCATCCATGGCCACTCCAACTCCTCAAGACAGATGGTCTAGGGAAAAACATATTGATCTGGTTAACATTGTAGGTAATCCAGGAACTAGCATGCTCACAAGGGCAATGACTAAGGAACTAAGTGCTGCTTCAGCTCATGAATGTCTATTTGTAGACTTTCTATATGAAGAAGAACCTAAAAAGGTTTTTGAATCACTTAAGCATTTTGGATGGGTTGATGCCATGTAAGAGGAACTAAATCAATTTGCCAGAAACAAAGTCTGGACTCTGGTTCCTCTACCTTATGGAAAAACCATAATAGACTCTAAATGGATATTCAAAAACAAAAGGGATGAAAATGGCATTATTATCAAAAATAAGGCAAGGCTTGTAGCTCAAGGCTATAATCAACAGGAAGGCATAGACTATGATGAAACATTTGCTCCAGTTGCAAGACTTGAAGCAATTAGGATCTTTCTTGCCCTTTCCACTTACATGAACTTCACAGTTTATCAAATGGATGTCAAAAGTGCATTCCTAAATGGAAAGCTAAAAGAGGAAGTTTATGTTAAACAACAACCTCCAAGTTTTGAGAGCAGTGAGTTCCCAAACCATGTTTGCAAATTGGACAAAGCCCTTATGGACTTAAACAAGCTCTAAGAGCATGGTATGAAACCCTCTGAATCTTCCTTACTAAACACAAGTTTGTGAGAGGAAAGATAGACAACACATTGTTTGTCTACAAAACAAAAACTGATGTGATTTTGGTTAAAATCTATGTTGATGATATTATTTTTGGATCAAACAGCATAAAATTTTGCAAACAGTTTGCTAAACTGATGACTCAAAAATATGAAATGAGCATGATGGGTCTCCTCACCTATTTCCTTAGATTTGAGATTAAAAAATCTAAAAAGGCATTTCAATCAACCAAGAAAACTATGTCAAGGATCTGCTAAAGAAGTATGACATATATAGTTCATCAGTGAAAACTCCAATGGTACCTCCTAACAACTTAGGACCTGATCTCAATGGCAAAGCTGTAAATGAGACTTAGTACAGAGGTATGATTGGATCACTAATGTACCTAACTGCAAGTAGACATGAAATTCATTCTCAACTTATCTTTGTGCAATATATCAAGCAAATCCTAAGGAATCTCACCTTATTGCTGTTAAGAGAATTTTTAGGTACCTAAAAGGTACTCACAGTCTTGGTATTTGGTATCCAAAATGTTCATATTTTGACCTAAAAGGATACTCTGACTTTGACTATGCTAGATGCAACATGGACAGGAAAAGCACTTCAAGCGCTTGTCAGTTGCTAGGAGTCAAACTTATGTGCTAAATGCTAAAAAGCAGCAATTTGTAGGTAACATTAATAAATTCACTAACTATGTAAGATCGAGAGGTCGAGAAGGATAGAATAAATGAGTAACCATATTATTAGAGAGAGAAAGAGATGGGAAGAGTGTGTGTTTTCTAGAGAGAAGGAGGAGAAAACACATAACTTCTTTGTTACAAATGATTTCTTCACCCCTCCATGGAAGTATGGAGGGGAATATATAGCCTGAGATACGCTTAACTATCCTAACTTATCATTTCTAGTCCTTGTGTATCCGTCTATTGATAAACTAATGTAATTCCGTATTAGTCTTCATATTTTAAGGCTAACATATATCTTCAGCTGAAGCTGAATATGTAGCTGCTGCTGAATGTTGTGCCAATATACTATGGATGAAAAATCAATTCACTAACTATGACATCATATATGAGAAGGTACCCATATTTTGCGATAACACAAGTGCTATTGCAATCTCAAACAATCTTTTTGCACTCAAGAACAAAGCGTATTGATATTAGATATCACTTTATCAGATATCATATCATAAAAGGGGACTCTGAATTGTATTTCATTCCCACTCAATACCAACTTGCTAATATCTTCACCAAGCCTCTAGATGAACCAACTTTCAAAAGATTGATAGTTGAACTAGGTATGCTGAACATTGATGGCTCAAAACATGAACCCTCAAATAATTCTTCAAATGAAGACTGAAGTGGTTCAACAATGTGTCAAAACTAAACAATACAATGTACACTCTTTCAGTTTAGTTTATATAGAGTATTTTAAAGTGCGCCAGCGATCTAAGGACTTAGTGACCATCCGCTTTTAAAAAAATACTCTTTAGTTTTTAAGTATCTTTCAAGTACGCCAGCGATCTATGGATTTAGTGACCATATACTCAAAACATACTATTCAGTTTGTATCATATGCTTTTAGCCTAACAAGTGCGTCAGCGATCTATGGATTTAGTGACCATCTGCTTTAAGCTTATGAACATATGATATAACAACCCGCAATTTTCATCAATGTAAATATCCATCTATTATATATATACCACCTTTTTACAGGGAAATTTTTGCTTTATCTCATTATGCAATGTAACTTGCATCTCTAAAGTAAACGAGCTCATGCAACCTCTACCAATGCCATCTCTATCTATGTTTATATCATGTAAACATCCTAATATGTCAAGTATATATCTTAATATCATTTTTACCAAGTACATTATCCATTTAACGTACTTTTCAAAACGTTATTTCAAAACAAGCATTAAACGTTAACGTTTACATCAAAACCCTAATTATATGTGATGTATACATATAAAATGAATGTACAAGCCTTTAAAGCATGTGTATAAGTATCAATACATAACATTTGAATATCTTTTCCCTCTTAAATCAAGTTACAACTTTCTAAAGCTCAATGTACAAGTTAATAATGCAAGAAAGTCAAATTAGGTCATTTTACCTCCTAAATCACTTTAGTTTCTTACCACCACTTTAACACAAGGTACACGCACTTAATGCATGACTTCTAAACCCTAAACCTAATCCATAAATCATTCTAAAACCTAATTTAAAACCCTAAACCCTAATCTAAAACCCTAAACTCTAATTTCACTTTAAACCTAAAACTAAACTCTAAACCATAAAACTAAGCCATAAACCTTAATCCTAAACCCTAAACCTTAATCCTAACACTAACCCTAAACCCTAAACTATCTTAAACCTAAACCCTAACATGAATTAAAACCTTAAAACCCTAACCCGAAAGCAAAACCAACCCGACACCATTTGCTTTCCATTTTGACCCATTTTTACTCCTAAGCTAGCACCCTAACACCTCAAGCACCACTATGACTCACCAATCAGCCACCCAAGTAGCTTACAAGCACCTTATTTACCACCTTGCTCACCAAGTTGCAAAAATCACCTCCTTGTCTTTCTTTCTTTAGCCGTGGCCTCTAAACAACCCTCCACCTCTCTTAGCTACAATTCTAGCCCTCAATACTCATCATACTAGCTACCATGAATCATCTAAGTAGCCTTGACACTAAGCAAACTAGAAAACTTAGGCACAAAGGCTTCTTGAGCCCTATATAAGCCGAACTCCACACCCCTTTCAAATCACACATCAAAAACTCATATACTCATAAATGGAGTTCTAACTCAGACCAAGGAAGGTTAAGAAAAGTCCTTAAGCTCAGAATAGAAGCTAAGAAGAAAGAAAAACAAAGTCTTGAAGCCATTTCTAGGCGCACGAGTCATAAAAACCCATTTCGACCCATTTTAGCTCAAGTAAGCCTAAGATCTTGTTCCATAAGCTTATATTCTGTATTAGAATGTTCATAATACTCTTAATATCATATATAAACTCTTGTTTGAAGCTTTGAATCCTCAAACCCATGTGTTTTTTATTAAAACCCTAAAAATGACCCGTTTTGATTTTCTAGCTAACGAATCCTTTTTCTAAACTTTTGTTATGTTAGAACATCTTATTTTAGCTTATTCTAATAAGCTATAACCTGCAAATATCATTTGGAATCTTAAAATAAGCTTGCATGGCTTTTTGGACTTGTTTTGCAAATATTTCCATGCATAGGGGTATATATCGTAACTTTCTGAAATTTATAACTAAAGGGGCTGAAAATGTCATTATTCTAAAGTTATAACTATAAGGACCTATTTTGCCAAGTTTCAAAGTTAAAGGTTTAAATTATATATACTTTATATATAAAGGACTAAAGTTGTAAAAGTTTATAAACCAAGGGTATATATTGCCAATTTTGCAAACTTAAAAATATAAAATATAATATTTTTATATAAATTATAAAAATATATATTAATATTATAAAACTCGATTTTATTAAAACCCGACACATTTATCGTTATTAATCATAAATCGACGCATTATTTCGTTATATATTTTTTAACGTAATTTATCATCAACTAACTTTTGAAGAAACTTAAAATCTTATCGTATCACGTTACTAGGGAATTTCATATGAATGGTTTCATTTGAGTTTTCGTTTTGATGAGTTTGCTGGGTTTAAGATTTAAAGTGCCCCGGCTCCTCAAACGATACCACATGGCCTCTGGATTATGATAGCCCGAACAACGATACAATATTTCCATAATTTAATAAACCAAAAATATACGTTAAACTTTATGAAGTTTTGAAACATAAACTATCACACTAAGACTTGACATATCACCCCAGGTTGCGTAACGAAGTCGTTACTTTCACTTGATATACTTTTGCCATCAATCAGATTTTCCTATACTGTTAAGGTGAGTTCATAGCCCCGCATTTCAATCTTTTGAATATTTTATAAACCCACAAGGGGGATACATGCTCAATTGTTTTTAATATACACAAGTACTTAAAACCGATATTGTGAGTTCATAGCCTCGCCTTTCAATCATACTGTTTTCATAATAATTGTACTCATTGCAATTATTACACTTATGGGTGTATAACAACGTAACCCACTCTTATGATAACTTGTATTCACATTATTTATTATAAACCTATGAATTTCACTCAACCATCGTGTTGACCTTTTTAGCATGTTTATCTCAGGTAACTGAACATCTTATGGCACGGAGTAGCACGGACTTGAAGATGGCTAAACTATTATCATTCAAACTTTATGTTTTTCATGTAGATTTTGGGACCTCTGTTTGTAAAAACTCTGATGAAATAATGAATGATAACTTATCTTTTAAAAACATCTCTTTCGAGTCGTTTTCTATGATTATGACTCTTGTACTATGAAATAATACCCCAGATTAGCTTCCGCTGCTATATGTCAAAAATGGGGGTGTTATATATGATACTTGTCAAAACTTCCATCTATTCAGCATAACATAACACCAAACCTGAACCTAGTTCAGCTCTTTCAAAACATCAATCAAATGGTCAATTTTCAAAGCAAAAGAGATTTTCAAAATTAATATAATTTTCTTTAAGTGATTTCTTATAAAAGAAGTTATTTATTTTTAATATTATTTAAAAAAGAATATCCAAACGTTAAAATAACATCAGACTTTCTCTCACCTACTTTTACAGTAAATAAATGGTTGTTCACTGTTCGAGATGTCAGAAAAAAGCATGTGTGCTAACTTTCATTAAATGCAATGTTTAGCATATATGAAAATCAGACCCTAAAAACTTTCTCACAACCCTTATAACTTTCAAATGACACTTATCAATTCTTTGAGAAGTTTTCAAAACATCACCCAATTAAATATCATATATAACCAAAACATCACATTATAACAAATCACTTTAAACAAACAAATCTCTCTCATAAAAAACACACACAAAAACACACAAACAAATCAAAGCCTTCAAACCCTAATAACAAAAACAACAATGGCAGAATCATCAAACCCTAACATACACCACCACAACAACTAGATCAACATGCATCACCAGGCACTCCAATTCCGTATGATCCTGCACCCCAAGTTGATTATGACCCAGAACTAATCAATTTCAAAGCAAACAATGAAGTGACCCTCCTTTACCCTGACCATCCCAACAAAGAACACTTCAAAGTAGTCTCCGACTTTAGTTCAAAATGTTGTCTTAGGGAGGCATTCACAAGAACACCCACTCAATATAAGGAATACCTTGTTGAATTTTGGTACATTGCCAAGGTTCTTAAAGATTCCACCAAAGTTTGGTTCTCAACTCCCACAGGGGGTATAAAGGGAGAAGTGGGTGTTACATCTTTTAGAAATGCCATCGGGGCAAATTACTTGGCCTATTCAAAAGACTATGATGCTTTACATTCCATAAAGACAGTCAAGGAATGGTTTCTAACCATAGGGTATAGTGGAATAATTGAAGCCACATGCACCCTCAAGAAGGGTTTACTTCCTCCTAGGTAGAGGTTGTTGATGGCTCAAATTATCTAGTGCTTAGGGGGCAAGACTGGTGGGTTTGACCAAATTTCAAACAAAGATGCCATAATTTTATACAATCTAGCAAATGGGGTTAATATAGATTTTGCAAAATTAATCTGGTATGACATTGTTTCAAAGCTGAATGATGAGGTGTCATTTTATACACTATTTCGGGGTCATTTAACCCCCTAAATCATGCAAACATGCCCACATTATGTACTTAGTCATTTGTTTTTAGGTTTTTAGCACTTAGATGGCATATGGAGGAAATACACGTGACTTGGGCTCATTTGGAAAAGAAACGAACAAGACTACAGACCTACACCAAATCTCTTGAAGAATCGTGTTCACAGAGTGTGGAGACGGCGTCTCAAGCATAAAGTGACGCCGTCGTGATCTATCTAGTGACGGCGTCAGAAAATTAACGACGGTGTCAGGACGTAAACGACTTAAATCAGACCTAGAAGATTCTACTTTGTGACGGCGTCACGACTACAACCGGACGCCGTCGCAGCGATATCTCTATATATACAAAACCGAATTTAGGGTTTTAAGTGTGTAACTTTGTATAACTTTTGGGGAGCCAAACCCGAAGTATTTTGTCATCTTTTAGGCCGTCTTTAGGGCTTGAAAACCCTATGGTAACTGACCTTAATCCATGTTTTAATCAAGTAAGATTGTTTATCTTTAATCATTCAATATGTCTATGTGTTGTTTGATTGATATATGTTATTGCTTTTCTTATAACATGTTAGGCTAAACCCTCCCTTGTATTTACTTATGATTGCATGAAAGTTGGATAGTAGATCCTTTTACTGTTGCTTCTTGTGATGAATGTGCGCGTTAGGCTTTAGAAAACTAGCCATAAGATATTAAATTGGCATAGACGTCTAGGGAAACACGAGAAGTGTAGAAAGGATACCATCTGGTAACAATATTCATACTACCTTACCCCTAATATGGTTGATCCCTCTTAAGATATTTCAATTGCATTTAATATACTCTTAGGGGCCTTGTAATAGTCTTCATACTACCTTACTTGTGCGTTTCCTTAACGAAATATTAAATAGACGGCGGGTTCATGTAATTCGTTCATGAATTAGGAAATACTTACACAGATTATCACGGGTGTGACAAGGCAACAGGATTAAGAAAAGCAATTTAATGAGTAATGCATGATTAAGTAAATACACTATCTTATCATAAAGTTATCACCAGTAGTATAGATTATATTTAGTTTAATTAACTAGTTAATCAACCAACCTCTCAGACCATTTATTTTACTGCTTTCTATAAAATATAAAAATACAAAAAGAATCTCCTTTCAATCCTGTAGATCTCGGCTAAGCCCTGTTCGAGCCTTCCCAATCTATTCCCTTGGAGAATGATAACAACCCCCGAGTCTTGTCTATACTACGCTACAACGATTAAGTACACTGCCTAGGGAGTTGTAAAACTTCTTGTTGAAGTCGAACGACAACCGCATCACTGAAGAAGAAAAATTAGGAGAAGGCCATCCCCTACCCAAGGTTTTTGTCACTATTGTTAGAGCATAAGATGGAAGGATACGGAACTGATAAGGTCAATTTCAACCCCACTCAAATCTTCAGTGTTCATAACTAGACACTGAAGAAGAACCAACCTGAAGGACCTCCCTTTACTGACCACATGTTGGTTATCTGCAATGCAGCTGAGCTAGTGGAATTTCAAGCTCCTAATACCTCCGCTTACAATAAGAAGAATGTTCCCCAAGGCAAAAATCCTGGAGCTAAATCTTGACGAAGAAAGAAATCAACCTCTTCTTCAACAATATACAATCCTTTGTCTAAGATTGAGGCAAACAAAAGTGTGTCTCTATTAAAAGAGGCCACTGAATCCCCCACTGGTCATTCAAAGAAAAAGAAGCAGTCCGGTCTGGCCAAGGACACTAACATAAACCAGCCTCTAGCTTGCACACCTGTGTTTGCTGGAATGCATAAAGAGGTCCAACAAGCAACTAGTGGCCTAACATCTTTAGGGGTCACTTGTAAAGTAAGAGTCGACCCTCAGCTCAGTAGTGTAGTGTCAGCATCATGCACATAGCCTGTCTTTTTAGCTTCTACCATGGTACACTCTGAGTCTGCATCAAGACATGATGCTTTAACAGATTCTACAGTTGAAGATGATCCTGGAAAATCTGCTCCTAATGATTTTTTATCTAAACAACAAGGTAATGATAAAGGAACCCAAAAATATTCTATTGATAATATTATTGCAGGTACTAATCCAGATGTTCTTGTAGACAAAACCAAATCTGCTAGAGATGGGTTAGAAACTGCCCACACTAAAACATGAACTGACAAGGAAACCAACAATACTGAAAAGGAGGCCAGCTATGATCAAGAAGAGTTCAACACTTATCTTGAACTTACAAGCTCTAATGATGCTAAAGAGATCAAGTTGGAGGATCGGTCAAATCTGGTCAAGGATGTGGGTATTGATCTTATGGACATGGACTCCCTAGAGGATGATTAACCCTTCATAGTTCAAGATGACAAGGATAAAGAAGTTCAAGCTGAAGAACATACATAAACTAAAGACACTTTAGTTCCCCATCCTCCATATCCAAAGTCCATTAAGATTCAAGCTCAACCCTCTTATCCCAATATGGAACAACTCACTGAGCTACTAATACAGTCTCTGAAACCTGTACTATCAAAATTACTAACAAATCATGATTTTAGTGCCTCAATACCTAAAGAGCTTAAAGATCTCTCATCTAAGTTTAATAACATCAGTAGGGAATTCATTGACTTAAATAAGTATATATATGGTCTAGAAATTGAAATTCCAAGGGACTTGAAGGAGATTCCTGAGAAATTGGATACATTCCAATCGACTGTTTTAAGTCTTACCAAACAGGTTGCTGAGCTGAAGAACCAAAAGCTGAAAGTTCCAGCTGGATTACTTGCTTTACCAGGGCATTGTGTGGTGTATATTTTATTGATTCAAGTTTTAAATTTATATTTTGCCGACTAAACCAAAAACAATACTTTAACGGGCAGTGTACCCGATAGTAGTTTCATGGTAAGTAGTGTGTCGAACACTTGAAGCGAGGTTAAATCTATCAATTTAATTAATATCTTGGTTATCTAATCTATGTTAATTCTATTTTATTCTAAACCTATATAAGTCCTAATTCTAATTCTAACGGGAAAAAGTGGGGTTCAGCCTGAGAGACTGGCATGGTTTGGTTGATGACTACAATCAATTGAAGGCACTTTAACCCACGCAAGTAAATAAAAAAGATAAAAGAGCGGTCGAGCCAAATATAAGAACACTGTATTAACCATTATTAATCCGATTAGAAAGTTGGTTTGTTTATTCGGTGCAATGATTTCTTTTCTCGAGGCGGTATATCATTCTTAAGACTTAGGCATTACATCATCCTAAGACCTAGACACATTAATTCTGTCATAATTAAAGCATCCACATAAAGCATCCTTATTTGCTGATTATAATCTATCTTAGGGATTAAAGCAATGGTGATCTTGTTAAACCTTAGCTCATAGAGACTTTACTCACTTACCGCTTAATGGTGATTTATACACTAGTAGTCTACTTGTCTAACTATCTAATGGAATCAGAATGTTATTTGTTGAATTATCTAAGTTCACCTTCTAGACAACACGATCAATAAACCATTGGCAATATTCAATTAACTAGTTAAGCCCGAAGCGTATCCTAGACACAGATTTAGAAGGACAATATTTGTGATCCTATGATTCTAGATATATAAATTACTATATGGAGAGCTATCCCAGACTCTAGATTTACTTGGTCTGTATCACTAGATCCAGTTGAATGATAGGTCGTATACAAAAGTGCGTAAACAAGTATAAATTGATAAACATAAACAAGCATTCAACGATAAATCAAGAAATAGAGATAAACAATACCAAACATTCAGATCTTCATAATAATGGCTAATACCCGAAGGTATTAGCCTTCAAACGTCCCTAATAAATACAAAATTAATTATTTAGCCAAGGTAAACTAACTGAGTTAACGAATGATACCAAAAACTAAACGATTACTAAAGTCTATGGAATTACACGTTGTCTCCTATGGAATTAATAGCGTTGCTCGACCTCTTCTGCTCTTTTTCTCCTCTGAAAATTGAATTTTATGGTTTTGGTAATGAGAATATGATTTAGCACACTTAAAACTTGTTTTTGAGTTTTCTATTTATAAGGTCTGGAATCCGGTTCGATACGGCGTATCCAATGGGTTGGATACGGCGTATTGGAGTTTCTTGGAGTAGAGACCACGTTTGATATCTTCCAGAATATACACATACTATATCTTCAATATGGCGTATTGACATCTTCTGGATATGACGTATTATTCCTTTGTGGTCTTTGGTGAGCGCAGGCACGAATACGCCGTATCTTCCTTGATGGATACGACGTATTGGTCTTCAGAATAGTAATCTTCAAAATATCTTCATTTAAGCTCCAGAATGCGCGCCTTTTGCTAATATTCACCAAGTACTCCATAATTACTTAAATTCTCAAATATAAATGATTAAGTAACAATTCTTTGCAATAACTATACAAAATGGGTTAATAACATGGGATAAATGATGCTATAAAATAAACGTTATTTGATGTCATCAAATATCCCCCCACTTGAATCCTACTTGTCCTCAAGTAGCCTTTAGAAGTTTATAAAAATATATACCTAAGGATATTTTCCGTTAAAGCATTTATTTAATCTATTACAAGTACACAACCAAACCCCTCATGAAATAGGAAGATGAAAACACTTAAATCACTCAACTAATCTATGTGGTAACATGTAACTAATTTGCTCAATTGCTCAGTCTCAATTGCACGGGGAGTACATCGAGACGGAGTATTCATCATAAGCTTGGCAAGGAATACATCTCCACACTAAAGCAAGGAGTAACAAATTTATAAAGTAAACTAAGGGTTTTTTGTATGAAAGGCTTACGTTGATCATTCACAATCTTTTACTAATGTACCGCCACTCCAACAGGGCAAGCTGAAGACACATATATGGCCTAAACGACGGAATAACATTTGTGTTCTGAGTTTCCCCGACATCCCCATTCGAATTTACCAACAGTTAGGATGAATGAATGAATAATGGAGGAACCTTCTAACTTTCACCAAAAGACGTAAACCATGAAGGCAACTAAGACATGCATACATGCCGTAACGACGGAATAGACATGCGCGCTGAAACAATCCTCATTCGCTGGAAAAACCAGTGGCTAAGACATTAGTGAAGGTAAGTAAATAGTGTTAAAATAAAACTTAAGAAACAATAGATTACACTAAAGTACAAGATGCTCCTAGATAACTTATTTTCCGTGACCGTTACCATGATTTAAGACACAACTATTTACAACGTCTTGATCATAGATCAAAAACAACAACCTAAGTTGGCATTCCCGTAACGGTCAACTTCCCAATCATCCCAAACTTTACATACTCTACAAGGTAAGTGGCGATATCTTCCACTTTGTATAATACTCTACATCGTTGATTTTTGTTGTGTATCAACGAATAATCGATCCTTCGTGTAATTCATTTGGTTCTTGCTTTGTGAAACGATTATCTTCAAACTTTCCTTCCTTTTTTCTAATTTTTTCGATTTTTTACCAATCTAACTATATATGAAACTCAGAGTAGTTTCACCATCTTCACGATCATAATAATTCTGGATAATTCCTTCGATAGTTCCTCCGTTCTTCGGACTCACCAATAATTATGATGGTAGTAAAATCACATGAGTTTTGACTATAATATACATTCCTATTTGCAATGTGAAAACTTTCAACCGCACCAAAGATAAAAAATGACACAATATTCGGGAAATACAAACTTTACACTTTAAGCAACTAGCAACTGTAAATTAAACTTAATCTAACAGGGTAGGTTAAGGTGTAAGGGTGTGACGAAACAAATAATTGGTGTAGTTCCTAAAGGATTGGCTCTACAGGTTGTTCTAGTGGATCTTCACTCTAAAGATGAAAGTGGAAAAGGGTTTAAACTTAAGGTTAACTAACTGGTGTTGTTAGTTAATAAACAACATGGATAGGCGATTTGGGTGTAATCTTAAAATTTTACCAATGTAAACAAGTTACTCCAATTAAATCCATAATACTCATTATTGTGGTCTAGAGTGATATACTAAGCCAAGTTCTAAAGTCCACTACATCACCGGCACACTTATATTTTGTGGAATGTGGGTAAACATTTGGAAACAGATAGGCTAAATCCTCACAATATCTGACAAGGGTTATTGTGTGCGGGTTATGTATCAAGTAATTTCATAAAAGTATGCTTGATTTTTTTTAAATTTGAGCATAATTTAAGCATTTTAATCATTTTAATGTGAAAAATAGGACAAGTAAACATTCTAATTCCATCCTCCCACTTGAATTATACAATGTCCTCGTTGTATAGATAAAACATTAAAAATTCGGGAATTAAAAAGAATTAGAATAAGAAACTCCCTTGATATTTGCTCGGTAGATTCTCCAATTTGCGTTTATGAACAAGATTGTGTGTTGAACAGCCGTCTTGAGGTTTCAAGACTCCAACACTTCACGATCTTCCAGATTTGTAAATTCTTCACCAATATTCGTCGATATTCTTTCGCGAGGTCCTGTGTAAAATAGGAAAAACGTGCATTCCTATCTTGGCATCTATGGTTAATTTAAACTAATCTAAACAAACTAAATACGAGTTAGTCTGGTGGATACACTGTATCAAATTAATGAATACGCCGTATTCCAGAACTGACAATAATGTTTTTAAAGTGTAATAAAAAAATAAAGAATGATAACATCCCGACAATTAATACGCCATATGGTATAGAGCGGATACGCCATATTGATGTTTGGAAAGACAGACTAGATAAAATTAAATAATAATTCGGGTTGTCTCCCGGGAAGCACTTTTGTTTACAACGAAGTCTTTAAGTTAGACTTTTCTTTGGCTTCTCTTCACCATTCCATCTCATGTACGCTAACGTGCCCGCATGTGAGCCATTCTTCCATTGACGGAACTCGGATAAAGTCGGGTCCTAGATTCAAAACTCCTTTGTAGAACCTCTTTAACTTTTGGTATGAGTGCGATATCCCGTTCATCTTATCATATTCACTTACCTTCAGTAATGGTGGGATTTTATTGCATTGCTCATTAGTATGGTGTTTAAACCTCGGATGTGATCGCACCATTTGGTAAGTTACTCCATCATCACCATTGTAAATGGCAATCATTCCATCAAACCGTCTTGCTTTAATTCCAACTTCTCTTAAGAACGATTCGCCAACAATAACATCGCCCATTCCTTCATCACGATAAGCATCCATATCTTCCAAAACTGCAAAGTCAGTCATAGCAGAAAAGGTTCCAACAAAAATAGGCACATTCATTAAGTCTCCTACAACATTATCCCCTTTATACACCATCTTATCTTTCATTATAGAGTTATGAAACTTTTTGGACATTACATTGACGTACAATAACGGGAAGAAGTTGACGTGTGTAAATTCAAATCCTATCATGCATGAAAACTTTAAGTTATGGGCACAGTCTATGTGGATTTTCTTATCATTTTCATAATAACTAGGGTAATCATCAATTCTAGTATTAAGATTTTCATCCCTAGTTCTAAATTT